>PNEQ01041897.1:0-34242 GCA_003012365.1 Medauroidea extradentata
CGTTTAAAAACAGTAATAAATTGTAGATATTAACAAAAATGTGGTATGTTACTATACTGTGACACAACAGTACGAAACGACGAATAGACTTTAAACTTGGGCAATTGTTCGTGAACAACATATACATATTCCTAGCATTTTTATAATTTTATCTCATTTTGACATTGTCACTTTTGGCAGTAAACCGACGATATATCCTCTCACTAATCTCAGGTTTGGGGCACCAAATACGTTTCCGCGAAACCTTTACTCTCTGAAACTTTGTAATGTCAATAAAGTTAATGTGAATATTTTGACAATATATAATTGAGGGCACCGTCACCAATGGCTGTGCACAGGGTAAACAGATGTTTCTCATTCGATTAACCACTTACCTTAGACGTCTGTAACTACCCTAGAACGTCAAATTGGCAGTTTTATAAATAAGGCCCAGGCGAAGTCGCTGTTAGTGGCAGGGACAAACTTAAGACTGCTTTTCGCGTGGACAGCTATAGCTACTTATCCTGCTGCAGAAGTAGTTCAACTAGCCGCTTGGACATTCTAACACTTGATGACTGAAGTACGAATCTTGTGTACAAAGAGGTTTTTCAATTAAAGTAAATATTATCAGTTACGAATAATACTCGCGAGCAAAGCCGCGGGGGACTGCTAGTGTAATATAATGCTAAAAAAATAAAAATGGCCGCTATTACAAAAATATGAACACGTGATTAACAATGTACACAAAAGTCGAGTCAGTATGCTAAGTAGTGTATGGGCATAAGTTAAATAAAATGTGAAAAAAAAAAAAAAAATTAAATATATATAATTATTCTAAATATAAAATAATTACCACTGTTTTTTTAATATGAATATAAAGGATACTATAAACACTATTCAAAGTCAACTTACCAAGCTGTTTATGTGTATCAATATTATTAAAAATAATAAAAATTCTCAGTTATGTCAAAGTTAAAAAAAACCGCATTTAAGAAGGAATAAACACAGATTGAGCAAAAAATATAACAGTTACGTCAGATTAATAATTTGTATACGTATACTAAATTTTTTCAGTTGAGAAAAATATTTCATTAGATGTAACATACTATGCTTAAAATATAAAAAATGGCCACCGTTTTAAAAATATTACCACAGAATGATCAAACTACACAAAAGTAAAGTAAACTTATTAAGAATATCAAGATGAAAGAACTTTGGCAAAATATTTTATAAAATGACTACCAATATGGAACTAAGAACACAAAATAAAATATACTCAAAAGTCTAAAATTCAAGTACATTTTATGTGTAGTGTATGTGTACTAAGTTTGATATGCAATAAAAAAAAATCCTTAGATATGTCATACAATGCTATTAATATGAAAGCAGCCGCATTTCGAAAACATAAATAAAATACGCAAAAGTTACGTCAACTTTGTGTGTAGTACATGTGTACCAAGTTTGATGAATAGTCGCCATTATGAAATTATGAACATAGTATGATTGAAATACACAAAATTAAAGTCAGCTTAATGTATAATACCTATGTAGCCTATCAAGTTAAATGAAATTCGGAAACGTATTTCCTCAGATATGTCATACTACGCTAAAAGAAATATTTATATAATGACCTCCATTTTGAAACTACGTATACTGTATGGACGAAATTCACGAAATTTAATTTTACTAGGTTCTTTACGTGTACCGAGTTTGATGAAATTCTAATATACGTTTCGTTAGATACATAGATTGATAGAAAAGTGTTAAAGTCGCAGCCAATTTAATAATATAAAAACGGCATAATCGGACTATATAAATGTCAAGTCAGGTTGCAAAGTACTATATGCGAAGAAAGTTTGATGAAATTCGGTCAAGCGGCTTTAAAGTTCTTAGGGACACACACACACACACCAACCTAAACACAAGCATACAAAGACAGACAGAATAAGATTTCATAAACCTATATTTTCCTTCGGAAAGTAGGCTAATAACCATGCATAAAAATGTTGCAAAATCAAATTTGTTACCGAATTTACCGAGTCGAGCCTAAGATTTTTAATGTTAATTGGATTGATTTGGAATATGATTTTAACAAACTGTATAACAAGTTGCATATTCCTGAGGCGCTTGTACAAACCAATAATTCATTTTGCGGAAGTGCCACTTTTTTTGCCAAGGTATCAGACGTTCCATATTATTGTCACAACAACGCTTGTAAGCATTTTTCTTGTAAACGGCCATTCTAAGAGCTCGCAACAAGCGGCCCTTTTTTGTTCCTTATCATGATGTGCTGCTCGAACATGCTGACAGCAAATTAAATTTATGCACTATGAACGTGGCCACCCTTATAATTTTCGTGAAAGGGGAATGTATGAAGGCTGACGTTAAAGATCTCAATATCATTTACTATAATCTACAGATCTGAATCTAAACTCCTTGCATTTTTTTTTTTTTTTTTTTTTTTGTATTTTGACCAAGTACTATTTTGAAATTCAATTTTCAAAAGCTTATAGCTCCCTTAATATTCACATGTCTTAAACGTGTTCCATATAACGCCTGCTTACTTTTGCATGAGGAATCATCTCCCGGAGTTTCGGCTCTAAATTTCCTTAGTTCCTATACACATGTATTCTTAGCATTATACGACTTATATAAGGAAACAATTTTTTTCGAAATACATAGGAATTAGTACACGATTATTATTTATTAAGTTAACGTGACGTTTCTTTTTCTTTTTCACTGTTCATTCTGTACTATAATTTTAAAATTGGAGGCTGTTTCGAAATATTTTGGTCCCACTGGTTAAGTAACCATTTTTCAGAATTACTTCATACTCAGACACTATACATGGTAGTTAACAAGGTGACTTTGCTTTTATGTTTTTATACGTACCCTTTTCGTTTTTTATAAATGTTGGTCATTTGACCAAATTGTGATTACAGTAGATATCCAAGGAACCGTTTTTCAGAATTTCATTAAAATTCAGTTCTCAATTCGTTAGTAAATTAAAATTAATTTTATGTGTTTCGTTTATGCCTTCTTCATATAACCTAAATTGTGACAGTTGTAACCTTTTTAGATCACGCGCGATATCTGAATTACTATTTTTTAAAGAATTGCATCAAACACGGTGCACATATAGCTTAAAGTAAAGTGACACAACTTCTATATATTTCGTTCACACAGTGTTAACAGTTATACAGTAGTGGAAATTGAAAGAAAAGTTTATCACACGAGTTACTTAAAACTACCATTAAACATAATTCCATCTAACTCCGTACGAACGTGTAGTACCAAATGCAGAACTTCAAGTTTCATGTAATTTCCTCATATCGTATTAAGTTTTTAAAAACTGTTTTCTCTTAGATTTTTTATGACGTGCAGTATGAGACTCTATACATATTTAGTATTAAGTAAGGTAACATGATTTTGAAGTTGATGGATCATGCTTGGAGATGATGGAGGTGTATTGCGAAAATGGATTGTGTCAAGATACCATGCAAAACGCTGCAGTTTCTTGCAACATATATGATTGACTGATGCACGTCTGACTCAAGACAGCTGATTGCAGACCAATAATATCACAACAGCGGGATTCTTGCTGGCTCAGGAAATAGGGTAACAGCTCCGCATAAAAGCGAAAGCTAGTAATCTTCTAAATGACTGAACATATAAAGCCTAGCAAACAGTCTAGTTTTCCCGCGATAAACCATCATCTCTAGTCACGCTATGTTTTGTAATATAAACAAATTTCCAATATTTCAGGACGTGAACACATCATACATCAAGATCAATAGGGCAGATGAATACCACTTAAATATTTATGAACTATGGTATAAAAAAATTTTCATTGTCGTATAGGTCCACCTTGTTAGAATATATCACAAAATATTATTATTTAATATACCTGGATGTACGTAAACGATTTGAACTTTTACGGTTAATTTGCACCACGTTGAGGAAAATAGGCTTATTAGGACAGACCCGGAAATTTCGCGAATTGATTTGAGAAGGCATTCGATTTCAAAATGCTATAGACATTAATTATATCAGTGATGGTGTCACTGTTTCTGAACTCTTCCTTGAGGACTGTAAACCAGAAGCAGACCTGCATGAAAACATTCACTGACTCCCGTGCTGACTTGTCACATGTACAACTAGCCAATCACAGCAGCCAATGTACAATTAGTAGGGCCACGAGCTCTTCGCGAAAAGTAAATTTTCCCCAGTTTGTTTCAGTACCTAACCTCCACATCTGCATCTCTGCTTCATAGTTACGGCTGCGTGCTTTGGAAAGTGACGTGTTTAATTAGACTGCGCCAATCAGAGCGAGGTTACTACGACACCACATACCTGTGATTTGCAAGTAGGACCTTAAGACACGTGAAAATTAAAATATCCAATCACTGACTATAAATCAAAACTACAGGTGTTCCCGTAAAGCACTGAAACAAACTGGGCAAAAATTCTATTCGCAAAAAGTTCATCGCCCTAGCAATTAAATAAAGACAGAGTGTACACAGGACTGTGAAGTCCAGCCGGATAGTAATTAAATCTGCGACATATCCGTGTCTCTACTTCTTAGTTATGCTGGTAATTTTTTATTACTCTTTTTTATCTTGCGGAATGACCCACAATTTCTTTCACACTTTTTCAAAGATAATCATAATGTATTAACCAAATTTTTCTTCTATACTTGTGTGTGTGTCAATGTGTGTGAGAAGCTTAGGGAAAGGAATAATTCGCGAGATCAATGACCAGCGTGTTAGAATCCATTGTCCTATACAAACTCAAACCCAGTCTTTTCGTTCATTGTCTGTTGATCCAGTGAGTAGCGGCTAATAGGCAAATGGTCGGTGCTTAATTATACACAGCACAGTAGACCGTAACATGCAGGTTATACAGGAAAGTCCGTGAAACATTTCATTAAATCGGTACAGCGAAATGGCTGAGAATAACGTAAGAAATTATATACTACGTGAAAAAAAAACTCTGACAGTTTTTTTTTTTACACTAGTTACAAATGTTCTGTGTGTCCACCTTTCGTCACACGGCTCACATCTAATCGATAGTTAGAGCCACGATTTTATGGCGAAAAGATTTTTGCAACATTTGGCTTCAATGCTTCATGTGCACATATGAAGCTCTGCTACATCATCTGTGATTGGATGATTTTACTCTCACTCGCCTTGGCAAATTACATACGTACGGAGTCACAATAATCTTATTCTGATTGGCACAGTCAAATGCGCAACGTGTATGAGCAAAGATACGCTGCCAGTAATCATGAAGCAGAGCTGCCGATGTGCACGAGAGACACTGAAAAAAAAGTGGGGCAAAAATCTTTTCGCGATAAAATCGTGGCCCTATCGATAGTCCAATTCTGCCCATACCCGACCCAGCATATCAGGAGTGATGGTAAGAGCAGCTGCTACGATGCGATGTCGCAAGTCTTCAAGGTTCTGTGGTAGAGTTGGAACATAAACACTATCCCACAAGAAAAAATCGCAAATCGTCAGGTCCGGCGATCGTGGTGGCCACGGGAAAAGAACTTGGACAGCGGCCGCCCCACGGCCTATCCAGCGATGTGGCAGCGTCTCTTTCAGATAATCTCGAACCAAATTGTGGTAATGACGTGGAGCACCATTGTTGGAAGATGAAGTCCCTGCTATCAGCTTCAAGTTGTGGCATAAGCCACAATTGTCTTTCTCTGCCCGGTTTGCCGCAATTTTTAGCGACTACAGGTAGAAGCACCTCTGTCGGTTGTTTTAGAAAATAGAGTTTTGGCGCTAACTTGAAAAAAAAAAAAACTTTGAGAATTTTTCTTTCACGTAGTCTATAATTTGTTACGTTATTCTTAGCCATTTCACTGTACCGATTTAATGAAATGTTTCACGAACTTTATAATTATTCTGTATAACTGGCGAATTTTTTTCTTCATCTACCTATGAGCAGAGATGATGGAAAATGGCGAAAATTATCTGAGCCAGTATAGCCTCCTCGACACTGCGCTGTCTCTTATTGGCTGGTGTGTTTAGAGACACAATAACTTGTTTGAAGACGAATCAGAGACGTTCTTCGTTAAAGAGGTGGTATTCGCGTTGGCCGAGTTAAATGGGGCAAACATCTTCGAAGACAAACGAGAGCCAACAGCAAAATTAAAACGTAATTTACGTGCGCGTTACATTGGAGTTTATCTCTGCCTACAGGTAAAACTGGCGTAGTTTCTGGGTGCATTCAGTGGCAAGGTGGTGCAGAAGCGATTTACGCTGCAGGTGTTCAGCTGCAACTGCTGCGCTTTCGAAGCAGCAGCAGAAAAACATGTTGCATGTTACCTACTAGCAGACGAGTATTTTCTTTTGAAACCGTAAAATGACGATGTAAGTAACCACACGTTTTTGTTTAAGTGAGTGGCATATTTTGGGACGTAAAAATTTTACTGTAAAATATTGAATATATTATTTTACTGCATCCAAACTAATCTCGTGACTTTTCATGGACACATTTTATCGTCATTTCGTTCGCTTGCTAAATGTTACGCGAATGCTTTTTTTTTTTTTACTTGATTATCATAACTGACACCTTCATTTAATACGTCGATACTGAAAAGTCGTAATATATATGTGCCTAAATGATTCGTGTGCGTGTGGAGACAACATGAGTCTCGTCCGAGAAAATATAACTACTGATGCTAGCAGCTGTTAATTCAGATGTGCCAATAGTGTTTATGCTCGCAGATATTACTTGCAGCTGATTTGTTTGCTGAAGGCACCAATCGTTCTGATAGCTAATTGTTGATAGCAGTGTTTTTTTTATCTAAGTTTATAGTAAGAAAGATTTAACATTCCTAAACCGTTTTTCTACGAAAAATTAAGTTAAGACAAAATTCGGAAGTTTTTACACAAATGGCAAAGAGATGTGTGTGAAGTTTTCAGTGCTGGGGGCTTATGCTCAAGTTTTCAGTCGCATGCGAATTGGAAGCCGGGTAGTCTTTTTCAGGATATGGAGTTTGTTTTATCGTTTGGCTTTTCATTCATTTAAGTCAAAGTCGAAAAAAGTTTCTCCACGTCCTAAAATCCAGTATCTAACAAAAGCTTAGGACCACTCTTATAAGATATATATATGTTCGTCATAAAAACAAACTAATAACATTTGTTTGGTGATGAGACATTATTTATGTTTGATATAACTATATTAAATAATAGTAGAAACCTCACACACTTCAACTTTTCCTTAAGCCATGTGCCTACAGTTGAAATTAAAAAAATATGATGTAAGCAAATGTCAAATATTATACAATAACACAATGTAAATTACATTACAAAGATGTTAAACTAACCTCCAATTACTCTGATAATCTCTTCATTACTTTTACATGGGTTTTAGTGAAAGCAAAACACAAAATATGTTTTTCCATAAAAACCATATAAAATATTATTTTACGTTATCAGTCATAAAGAAATTATGTTTAAAATAACATATTTAAGCCCTTAAACTGATGTTATGCACGTGACCATTTAATAATCAATAGGGCCAACTTTGGTCAGTGGGCAGCAACACGAAGGCAAATGATGTTTCGAAGATTTTCTAATGGATTTAAATCAGGGCTCCTAGCAGGCCAGTTCAACAATGTGGTTTCCTTTCCTTGAAACTATATCACAGTTACATCAGATGTGTTGCGAGGAGCGTTATCTTGGTGATAAACAAAATACCCTCCATGCAGCTTCTACGCGGATGACATCATGTTTTCCTGCATGGTTTCGATGTATTTTTGCAATCCATGGTGCCGTCAACGAATCTCAATATCCTCGTACCTTCAGCCGACATGCAACCACAGATCATGACTTAGCCACCCCTTCCTTGGACAAATGATACAAGACAATCGGGATGAAATTTCTCCCTCACTATCCTCCTAACCTTCACTTTTCGCGAATTGTAGAGCAGAAATCTCGATTCATCGCTGAATATGAGCTTGTCCCCGAGGTTCCATGTACCAGTTTACTTTCCACTTGCACAAAATTCTGCTGTTCCTTTTGTGAGTATTACTCAGCAGTGGGTCTTCAGAGGAACAAAGGAATACAGTCCATGTTCCGTAAGTCGACGAGAAATCGTTAATGTCAGAACTTTTACCGTTGTATAATCTTCAAATGCCCTCTTTATTTTAGGTTGAGTTAACTAACGGTTGGTTTTCGCCATTTTACAAATTATTCTGTCTTCGCGCACACATGTAGCAGGCCGGCCACAGCGAGGTTTGTCCGCCACTTCACCCAGCCCTGGAAATTATTTTATTGTATTCGTTACACAGCTTTTCCTAACACCATAACTGAAGCTATTGTTCTATGAAACTTGTTGCATTTCCTCATGCCGATTATTTTCCATTTAAAACACTCCGAACCCGTCCGCTTCCCCCCCCCCCCGTAACCCCAACCCAACCCAACACTCGAAATGTGCGCGCACTACTTCTGCAAAAGAAAAAAATTCTGCTTACGCGTGAAGTTTAAGCTATTGACTGGCTCACGTGCAGTCTCATTGTTTCATCTGTACTTAATTTATTTCGTTTTTAATCGTGTGTCAATAGCTTCCTATTTTCTTCTGCACTGTGCAACATGAACACAGATTTATATTTCTGTTAGTCATTTTTATCTTATGATTTTACATTTTTCCAACGATTTTCCACTTTACCCAACACTGGAAAAAATGGTATTAAAATTTATGTGGTAGTTTACATTCCAGGAATTTTTACTACTTAAAATGTGCGATTTTTAAAATACGTGTCTTAAATTAAAAAGATTATATTTTGAAAACTAAATAGGATTTCCTAATAATTTTTGAATACGTAAGTGCGTAAAAGTCTACATTATCCACAAAATATTTATAAATGTATTACTGGCAAAAGTTTACAACCAGGGACATATTATGTTAAAACAGCCAGTGGACCTAAGCTTTGTTACGTACTGTACACCATTCGGCTTCCGAATCGCATGCGACTGAAAACTCGAGCATAGATGGTAGCTATTAGCACACGATTTGGTCATATTGTTATAAATTATATAGCTTCTTCATAGTAAATTTTTTTCTCTAGCCTATGCAGGATTGGTCTGACCGCTTGTGTCAGTGGTTAGATCTCATGGATAGTTGTGCTAAGATCCCAGGTTCGATTGCTTGGACAGGGAGGAGAAATGTGAAGCTACCTTCCCGGGTTCAGAACTGGGTAAGGTTTTCGCACCCCCTCCCACCCTTACCCCCACCACCAACCCTGCGGAAAGTAATAGCGAACCACCGCAGGCTCACCCTCGCCTAACAACAACAGGTAAACCCTCAGAAGCTGTCATCATCCATGTAATGAAACCGCGTTATAAAAACATGCTAACCTGAACTGCAGTTCATAGAGTTTGTCTGATGCCCAAGAGAGTGAAGGGGTCAATAAGCGTAGCCTATCTAAGCATTGTAAAAACTGGTGGGTATTTTGTAAAGAGGGGACATAATAATTTACGTTTATGTTCAGGAGTGTTTTTGTGTACTAAAGTCTATTTGGGGTCGCCCCTGCACAGGCCAAAAAATGTAGACCACGCTTTGGCAGAAAAATTTTTATTAAAAAAATTATTTCATATTCGTGAGTGATAAGTATAGAATTAAAGAAACGTTACAACAGTGTATTAGCATTTTGGTAGTAGTTAAGAGGCAGATACACACAAACTATTACAAATACAAGAACCAAACACAACTCAAAAAAACCCACCAACACACACAAACACACCGATAGGAAAGTGATCTCAAAAGCAATATTTTTCCTTTCGGAAAGTAGGCTAAAGTCAAAAATTGATAACAGTTAACTGTTTTTGACAACTTGGTGTGTAATTATTTGTCACAAAGATACAGTAGCATACACGTCTTGCACCGCAACTAAGTAGGTACGTGGAATTTCATCATCAGAGAAAGTGTCCTACAAATATTTGTGTTTGAAAAGTTGGTAAGAACTACTGTTACCTAGGAACACAGACGTGATAAGTAACCCCTACGCTCAAGGTGCGGTTCCACCTCGCGTGTAAATTATTCAATTTATAAATCACAACAATAAATTCATTGAAATTAATAAGAAGAAAATACTACAGAGACTTTTACATTATACAAGTGCTTTCTGTATGACTCACTAAATTTTACATACGCATTACCGGTTGACTTTGAGAATGCGGGAGTATATCTATAATTAAAAAAATTATGCATGACTTATAGCGTCATTATTATTGGTAAGACGTTACTGATTTGATAGTTTATTGTAAGGTACTGTATTTTACTGAAGCAAATTACTGATACATTTTAAATATGTTTCTAAACAACCATTCAGTATAACAAGAAGTTGCCAGCATTACTGATAAGACTACTTCCTCAAATTTAGGAAAATTAAATGATAATATTGATTTTGACGTATGATATAGGATATATACTAAAGCAGTCAATTTTCTATGTAATATGCGAGTAACCAGTTTAACAAATTAAGGGAAACGTTTTTCTGGGATGTATTTCTATCACAAAAATAAATAAAAAGAGTCCGCTGTTTTCAAAATATTAGAGATGTAAGAACTAAATATACAAAAGGTCAAGTCAGGTTTGTATGCAGTATATGTGTGTCGAGTTTAATGAAATTCTGAGAAATACTGCCTAAGATATGGAATACTATGCTAAAAAAAATTGGCCACCATATTTTAAAATATTTACACAGGACAAACGAAATACAAAAAGTCAAGTCAGCTTTATATGTAGTATATGTGAACCAAGTTTGGTGAAATTCTGAAAAAAATATTTTCCAAGGTATGTGATATTATGCTAAAAAATATATAATGGCCACCATTGTGCAACTATGATGACTGGATGAACCAAATATACAATATTCAAGTCAGCTAGCTATTAGCTATGTATAAGATATGTGATGCTATGCTAAATATATAAAAATTACTACCATTTTGAAAATATGCACACAGGACAATTGAAATACACAAAAAGTCAAGTCAGTTTTGTACGTAGTAGGACGTGTACAAAGTTTGATGAAATTCGGTCCACTGGTTCAAATGTTTTTAAAACACACATGTAGTAGGCTATAAAAACCGTAATTCCAACTTTATTTTTGATGTATCAATTTATTCTTTGCCGTACGTAATGAAATGATAATAGTGTAAGCAGCAAAAAAAAATAACAATATTAATAATAATTTTTGGGGAACTGGAAAAGGAGAAAAAATCATCCTGGCGTTTGTAGTTTAGTCCTTTGGTTTTTGAAGCGTGCAATAGTAACATACAGCTACAGATCTAATAATATTGTAATTATTGTACTACAACGACCACAATCAACCACGGGCCATAAGGCAGACTCATACTAGTTCACCACATGCCACTTCGCCTCTATGAGCAAGCCGCTCAGTGTCTTGTCTCCCGCTTGAGAACTCCCACTTTCCTCGGCGACGTGGAAGTGTATTTGCCAACGCAGTGAGCTCTGACGGCATAGCGATGATGTAAACTGCTACTTTGATGTAACTGTAATTTCTGTTATTGCTATTGACTAATAACAGGTAATTTTAATGGTTTCTCAATAAGTTATTTCTATATAGCAGCAAGAGACAGGTAGTACTGCCCGAAATTCATATCCTAAGTGAGGCCACGTCGTAATTTTTTATAGTACAGCAAAAGGTAAAACACGGAATTATTTACCATAGTAACCATCCTATAAACACAGGACCTGATTTACATGAGTAAATTATCGTACACAAAATTTTCAGTTTCTCATAACAAAATAATTCTCGTGGTAATATTTTTATAATTACAGACTTCTACGGGTAGTACATTATCACGTAATTTTTTACACTGTTACACTGGTGTAGTACCGCCTGAAAAGTATGACTTCGTTGCTATAAAATCTTAAGAGCTGCTAAATCATTATTGAAAAACTGATTACAGTATACAGAATGGGGTCGCCGCAGAACAGCATTAAAGAGCCATCTCGAGATTATCGGAATAGTTATATCGAAATAGTTACTTCTTGTACAGCTAGATAGAGCCCGATACACGTCGAAGGTTATCGCGGAAGAATGGACGGGAACTTGCGCAGACCCCAGTTCGTGGCAGGGCGCAAACTACTGTCACATGACTGGTGCTAGGGCAGTGTTGCCAGGTTGTACCATAATTATCGTTTTGTATTTTATTTTCATTATTTGTAGCATAGACGATAATGCCTAATTGTATCGTGATTTCACGTTTGTCACGAAAAATCTAAAACGATTGTAAATTTTTTTGGAGAGGGAAAAGGAAAAAGCATTTTTTTTAATGTTTTTTTTTTTCCTGGCTCAGTTATACGCCGCATCGTTTGTACAATAAAGGCGAGAGACTGATAGTAATATATTATGTTGCTCCTCACAATTTCCGTCGCATAGTATAATATTTTAGATATCCTGTTTGTACAATAACTTTATGGGAGAAAATTGCAAGAATACTGGACACTACACAATAGTCCTTCAAAAAGGTAATATCTGTTACTATTCCGTTTTATTTCATGTATAACTCGAAGTGTTTCTATTTTTACAGTTAAATGTAATATATAGTTAGTTTGTGAACAGTTTAATGTTTTTTAATCAAAATTGTTCGCAAGTTAACATGTACCGTAATATCTCTCGAAAAACGATAATTTTTAAGTTCTGAAACGATATTTTGTCGTAAAAAACCTGGCAACACTAAAAAGCAGAGTTGCCAACCATACGATCCTAATCGTACAAACACAATAATTTATTGTATTGCACGATCTACGATCTAACTGTAGGATCGTACGCCAATTGTACGATCGTAAGCATTTTCCATACTCCGAGCACAACTCTGTTCATGTTTCCCTACAGTAATGGATGTTTTGATAAAAACACACGCCATTGTTACTATATCTCTCTTTCTCTCTCCGTGCTACCTAGACGTCTGTAATTCCACTTTTTAAATTTTTGTGAATTTTAATGTATGATTTTTTACTTATGTCTACACTTCGGTTCTACTGAGAGACAATTAAGTTTTCACACAAAAGTGTGTTTATTGTGTTTTAAAAATCTTATATCCACATTCAAAAGCATTCAAAAGTCTTTAAATTTGTTTGGTTTTTATATGAACTATCCTGGAAAGTTTTCGTACGATATTTTCGAGAAAAAGTACGATCCTAGCATTTCTTAAGATTTGCAACGCTGCAGTGAGGAGAAGTGGAGGGGATCAGCTACTGCTTGACTCGGTTGTGTGAGGGGGTCTAACGCGTCATGTCAGGACCCGAGTTACACGGTACAACAAAGGATACGTACATGAAGTAAGTCATAACGCCGCGACACATCTTAAAGAAAAAAGTCGATATATGGTATAAAATGTTTCAGAAGTGACAAGTGCTACGGCAGGTGTATCTGAATCAACCATAAAAATTATTTTGGCTAAGGAGTGGAAAACAGAAAGGGGTTTGAATTTTTCAACACCTACGGCAGTGACGTGCCAACTTTTCTAAGTGTGTGACGTGGAGGTCAATTACTATAAAAATAGTTTTTTTTATCATTGCCAGTTATTTGACACTATAGGTATAATCGTCAACATTGAATACATTTTCCCATACTGAAATTAAACCAATGTAATTCTGAAATATTAATATGTGGAAAAATGGGATGGTTTGGAAAAAATAAAGTAGGTGGAGATGTACATAATTCTTCCCCCTTCCCCCCAAATGGTTTTACTTTGGGGAGGAGCCTGTGGTTCTCTGTTCATGTCGTGGACCTACTGACGTATGAGCAAAAAATAAAACGCAAAAAAAAAAAAAACATATTGAAAATGACGATTTCCTGTGCGGTGCCGTGAGAAGGAAAATGCACGAGTTTTAAGTTGTCAGAAAAATAGTACCAACTTTGAGTAAATTAAACAGGGCTTCGCAGGATGATGGGGTTTTCGATTGAAGTAAAGAGCTTTTGAGATACTGCTTAAGATAATAGGATTTTGTTGGAAGATGTATCAGGCAAGGAGAAATACCGGCTGGGCAAGGGCCCTTAGTCGGCTAAATCGAATACAGGCAAAGCTATTAAGAAAGAGTTCATCAATATAAAACATTTCTTTAATCTCTGAAGATGAAATAAGTTTAACACAGTCCTTTGGTTTTGAGTGTTCACAGAGAAGTGATCAAATTATTGGAAACAGTGAGTGGCATGACTTTGTTTGTCATGGCCGGAACAAGCCCGGGGAGGGGGGCAGATTGCCCCAGGCCCCAGTCTGCTTGGGGCCTCGGCCCTAGCCTTAAACTTTGAGAAAAAAAATTAGGTTCTTTTATTTTCCAGCTGTACAATACGTCTACTGTATATTAACAGTGTTACTACGTTTGTATTGCTGTAAGAATATGTGACATACTTAAGAATGACATTTGTGTTACACAATTTACAATTACTAAAGCTGTAGTCAGAAAATTTCAGTCACTAGGGGCCCCAAACATTACCTGCCTCAGGCCAATCGGCGTCGTGAGCATTTGATTTTTTTTGGGGGGGGAGGCCGTCACTGGTAGAGAAAGTGTACATATAACCTATGTAATAAAGGGGTGTGTAGGAGTCCTCCACCGGTAAATTTTATATTTTAAGGTGCAAAATGCTGCTATTTAAATAGTTTCTGCATCAAAATATTTAATATACAAAAGAAGAAAATCTTAATCTTAAAAAATTTTAAAAACTACGAATTTTTTTTTTGGGGGGGGGGAGACGTTTCCCCTCCGTCACCCCCTCCACCACGTTTACGACACCCCTGCTCAGGCCGTCGGAAGCCTTGCTGCGGGCCTGCTATTAGCACGCTGCTCTTGTGTAAATTTTAATTGTGTAGCTATATAATATGTGTCAATATGATTCAGTGATTTGAGCGTCAGTGTACGATGAATTGTTTTCCAGCCATATACTGTGCATTGTGCAGTTTCTGCGTTATATTGGTATCATGTTCGTGTAAGTCAGGCTGACGTTCTTTCACCTTGGTTTCGAGGGGAGGTGTCCGAGTTATAAATTTATTTCTTTACGCATCGTAGAATGTTGCAATTTCGTATCTGATATATAACTGAACTCCAATTACATTTATGCAAGATTTCAGAAACGTAGCTAAATAATTGGTACTGTTAGACATGGTAATTCAAGTTTCCTTTACAGTAATGCAAAATTTTATCACATAAAATCCCCTTTCCTCCCTATCCTAATGTCCAAGCTACGCCATGTATAGTATTTTTATGTAAGCTATGAGAAGTGGAAATTATAGGCTACGCAGTTTGACTTGCAAGTAGGCCTATATAATCACAGAGCTAAGTTGTGCTAAGGAATTTAATATAATTGAAATGTGGAATTTTTTAATTAAAATAAGTTTGAACTATCCTAGTAAATTTTGCATGTCATGAGGTCATTTCATTATTAACAGACGTAAAAAAAAGTAGCGTTATTAACTCGTTTTACGCCGTTTTGGATTATACATAATCAAGTATTTAACTTAATGCAATTCAGTCGGAAAAGTACGACCTCATTACAACTCACTGCTTCTTTTCTGAGGTGTTAAACAGTTATTGAGTAACTAATAACATTTCACATGAAGAACGTCAACGTCATAGAGCAGCATCAGTTAATTATTGAGTGAATTGCTCGCCAGTTCCATTCACGATCACGTCGAAGTAAAAATCGATACTGGTAACTGTTTAGTTACAGTCGTTATTGAGAGCTGTTTAGCAGGACTCGGGAGTGATAACGGAAATGTTATTAATTGATAATAGTTATAACAGTTGCGTTCAGTATTAGGTGTAGGGGTTAATCCCTCGTTGTAGAGATTTTTTCAATCGAAATGGGGTACGATTTTTTTACTACAGGAATGTAGCGAATTTCCAGAACTCTTGAAATATTATTTTTCCTTACAAGTATTTTTTCCTTCTCCCACGTTTGTGGTTACAAAGGAAATGCTTATTTCGAACGGGGCGTTTTAAGTCACTCACACTTTTTCCTCCCAGAAGTTAGTAGCGATGAAGCCATGATATTGTATTTCCAAATGTACCACTCTGACACTGCACGAGAAGGTTGCCTGCGATATAATTCTGGTTTTATATTTCTGATTGGGTTGTGTGTGAACTAAGAACTTATGAAATGCTTAGCGGCTCTATTACTATTATTCAGTTACGCCTATGATTTTGAAGCGAAGGCAGTCGCGACCGCGGTCGACGGTTTGTGTAAACCCATATTTACTATTATTATTTTTAATGAATTTAGTGTGCGATGTAAGAAAACGTTTATTTTATTTTTACATGTATGACTTGAATTTAAGTGAGGATGGACAGAGTCCTTCAACGTAAAAAAGGAAACGTGCGTTAAGCGGGGAGATATTTGATGAAGGAAAGAAAAAAATGGCGTAAGCAGACCTTTGTAGCAGCTTGACTAGAGGACCGTAAATTTCAAGGTTGGCTAACAAAATCTAAACATCCTTACAAAGCTAGGTGTTTGTGTTGTAAAATAGATTTAGTCGCAGGAAAGAGTGGACTTGAAAGACATATAAACGGAATGATGACAAAGATGTTGAAATATCTCATCTGTTGGCTGCAGATTAAGGAGAAAGTGAGGAGGACCAATAAGTTAATATATTAGGTGGGTTATCTACCTTATTATTAATTAATTTTTCACCGTGATTTAAAACATATTGACTGTATGTTGTGTTGGTAATGTATTTCATATACGTTTATGTACGAACAATATGTAAGATTAATAGAAATTATGTGTGTAGGGAATTTTTTTTTAAGGGAAAAGGGATTTTTCACTTCCTAAGTAGGATTTTTTTTGTTGTGTACTACCTGGCAACACTGGTTTCGTTAAATAACGCTCTTATCTTGACGGTAGTGGTGTGTCTATATATATATTCCTGTCTTGTACGGGAGAGTGCTGGGAAGTCATGTTGCTCTCTTTGTAGGTGTGGCAACCGCCGTGAATGTGCAGCAACAACCTTGAAATTTTTCCACAGCAGAGTTGGCCTGTGCTGGTTGAAACACGCATGCGGGCGCTTGGAAGATTGCATGCGGGCGCTTGGAAGATTGCATGCGGTAGATTATGTTGTGAAGAGGGGAAACTTGTCTCTTCCGGTGATATCTGGAACTTGTTTTTCTGAGCTGGCGAAAATATTTGTATTGTCTGTTGAAATTAAACTGAGCTCTCTCCAACAACTACAATAACCAGAAACTGTGTTTTACTGCGACCGAAGTTGTTAACTTTGGTGAGTGGTAAGAGGTTTACACTGGTTTTAGATTCGTGGATGTTTTCGTAATGAAAATTAGTTAATAAACATAGATGCAAGATGGCATACTTTGCACTTGTCTACCATCACAAAAAATTAAGAAGACTACCGACAAAAATAAATGAGTAGTTATCAGCATAACTGATAAACCTACTTTCCTGAATGTGGGTGCAAATTTAAAATGACAGTTAAAATCATCTATGTAATCTAGAAATATTACATGATAAAGTTGATTAAGTCATTTTATACACAAAAAATACAGAAGATATGTCAGCTTGCTAAGTAATGTGAGAGAAACCATTTTAATAAGATAGGGAAATTTTTTCTGAGATGTCTATCATAACGATGAAAAAATATATACCATTTTCAATATATTTCAGAATGATAAACGAAATATAAAAAAGCCAAGTCAGGTTTTTTTGCAATATACGTGTACCAATATCAGTGAAATACTGAGAAACGTCTATCCTAAGATATGCACTTTTGAGCTAAAAAAAATGGCCGCATTGTGAAAATATTAATAGGGAATGAACGAATTACACCAAAGTAAAGAAAGCTTTGCATGCAGTATATGTGTAACTAGTTTGATGACATTCTGAAAAAATAATTTCTGAGATATAGGATACTGTGTTAAAGAATAAAAATGACCTCCATTTTGAAAATATGCGCATAGGATAAATGAATTACACAAAAGTCAAGTCAGCTTATTATGTAGTATAGTATGTGTACTAAGTTTGGTGACGTCCTGAAAAATATTTTCTTAGAAATATGATACAATACTACAAATATACGAATGGACACCATTTAAAAATTACATGAACACAGAGTAAACTGAATATACAATATTTAAGCCAGTTCTGTGTGTAGTATATAAGTACCAAGTTTTATAAAATTCTGAAAAATACAAACTAAGACATGTAATACTATGTTAAATATATAAAAAATGGCCACCATTCTCAAAATATGAACACAGGCCAATTTAATTATAATCCTCAATGTTTATAAATTTTTATTTACTATGGTATACAACCAATGAAAAATAAATAACTAACTTACATAATAATAAAATATAATACGTGAGTGTATTATTGGTGTAATAAGCTACGAAAGTGTGGCCTGTAATCCAAACATTACTGCACTGTTGCCATATTTCTGGTCATATTGCTTAATCGCTTGTATCGTCATGTACAGCATCGGATTACCATTGTGTTCCGGTATAAAACTCAAATATTAAAAAAAAGTTACCGTTGTCTTTTTCCATGTACTTCATATACGTATACACGCCGACGCAAACACATAATGTATTACATTCACGACACTGAAGTTCAAAGTATTAGCCTATATCAAGAACACAGGTAGATCTTTGCTGCTTATGACATTCTGCTTTCGCGCCAGAGGGTTGTTACAGACATTAATACAAATTTTCCTTTCAGTATGAGCACATCTCTTAGAGAACTGAACTGCACGCGATGCCTTTCATTTTGTTATTCTCGTGTGATCAAAATTGCTTAGATTTTTAGCCTACTTTCCGAAGGAAAAAGTAGGCTTATGATACAACCTTTATGGCTGTGTGACTGTATGTGTGTGTGTCCCCAACACCGCTAAAAACATTTCTACCAGTGAACCGAAATTCATCAAACTTTCTACACATACAGTTCTTTGTAATCTGACTTGACTGTTTTATATTTCGTTTACGTCATGTTCATATTTACAAAGTGATGGCCATTTTAATATTTTCGATGATGTTAAATGTCTAAGGGACCGTACTTTACAATTTCATAAATCTTGGTACACATATACTACATACAAAGCTGACTTGAAAATTGTGTATTTAGCTCGTGCTGTGTTCTAATTTCCAAAATGGCGGCTATATATATATATATATATATATATATATATATATATATATATATATTAAGCATAGTATCACATATCTTAGGAAATATTTTTAAGAATTTCACCAAACTCGTTACACATATACTGCATATGAAGTTGACTTCAATATTGTGTATTTAATTTATTCTGTGTTCATATTTACAAAATAGTGGACATTTCATTATTTTTATCATTGTATGTGACATATTTTAGGGGAAAAATGTATATATTACATTTTACCAAACTTTATACACATATACTGCATAGTAAGCTGTCTTGACTCTTGTGTATTTCATTTATCCTGTGTTCATTTCTTTTTTAAAATGGTTGCCATTTTTTTTAGCATAGTATCCCATATCTTAGATTATAATTATTATTTTTTTTTTTTCAGAATTTCATTAAACTTGGTACGCATATATAATTTACTTTGCTTCTGTGTAATTGGTTCATCCGTCTGTTATATTTTGAAAATGGCGTCTATTTTTTTCTTTTATCTTCTCAGATAAATTTTTCCCTAAATTATTAATCTGGTTACTCGCATTTTATTTAGCGAACTGACTTATCTTTGTATATTTTCTGTAAATTTCGTTTAAATCAATATTTTATTTTATGATTCCTAGATTACATAAACGATTTTAACTTTCAGGAATAATGTGCATCCACTTTGAGGAAGGTAGGCTTATCAGTTATGCCGGTAACTTCTGGTTTTTATTCATCCAAATACTGTAGTGTATATATTTAGCTTATCAATAATGCTCCAAAAAGAAAGAAATTTAAAAAAAAAATTAGAAATATATTATTGTTTATTTTCTGTAGAAATAGTTAGGAATCTTCTGTTACATGAGCCATTTTTATACCAAATATATTTTCGGCCTATTTTCCTAATTATACATTGCTTTAAATGTACATTTCGTTTGAACAATAAAATTTTACATTTATAAATATTAGTCATAATATGTTTTATTGAATGCAACTTTTTGATCCAACAAATATTTTCCGTGTATGAATAGACCCTTAAAATTAAGAACAAAAAATGTCTTTACAGTGACATTCATATATATTACTGCAAATTTTATCATGTCATGTTCTTGAGTTTACGATTTATATTTATTAAATTTATAAATATACTTTCGGAACAAATAAAAAACCTAAATGTTTAAGGCATAACGCATATTTTGACTTTGCAATGGGAACTGTATTGGGCTTTAATTTTTTGTCATATACATAAGTTTTGCTTTACAAAAAAATTTATATTTTCGGGAACGACTTTTAGGTGTAAGAGTGTATTCTGGTATATTTTTTCGGTATAGTTTTGTGCTCTTTATTGTGGTTCCCATATTTTTTCGGCACGATCAAGGGTTTTCGGGGAACAAATTCGAAAAATAACGTGGGTTTCGTTAAATTTTGAATATGTTAACAGAGCTTCGATGTTCTTTAATTTCTGTGTACTGTAAAATGCATTTTTTTTTTCAATATTTAAATTTTTTTGTGTGTTTTGCGGTGACGAATTACAAAGAAATTAACAAAAAAATATTTAAGGATTTTGTTAAACTTTGTACATATTATAAGAAATCTCTTGTGCTCCTGATTGTATAGTGCTTAATTTTTGCTGTAAATTGCGCCGTTGTTGAGATTCACATTTTTTTTTCTTTTAGATGAAAGCAATTGTAAAGAACGGTCGAATTTGGATTTGCTAATCTACGAATATTTCTCCGAATTTCGACGTGAAAAGTCTTTCCTTGCAATTTGTATTGTTTTGTTTCGAAACTTTCGTATGATGTTTGGTAAAAGCCACTCTGCTTGCAGTGAGAGTACTGAAAACATGGCATGACGCAAGGTACCGAAACGTTTTCATCAGCCTCGTAAATAATGCAAAAGTGAGAGCAAACAAAATAGCACATAATTGCTGAACAGAATGCAGGCAGTTACGTAACCACGTTGCTGCGCTTGCCGTCACCTACTTAACGTGTTGTAGTGTTTGCATTTAGGACATTTTATCCTTCTAAGATAATATCATTATTTTAGTTGAACCGTTTAGCAAAGTAAAGGTGAGAAGGGAGGTAATTTTGCCGTAATTTTTAGCGTAAATGACCGCGAAAACTTCCATTCACGCCATTTTACTACCACGTTTTTATCAACTCGATTTATTGCCTGTCCTTAATTTTGTCAGTTCCTTTCAAATTTTGCAACTGATTGTAAACTAACATTGAGATGAAACTTTAAACATAGCTCAGCAGAACTGGTCGACAATGCAATATAAGATGAAGAAAATGGTAAAATAATTATTTAAATAAAAAAATGTGCTACGTTAAATTACCTGCCCATTGAGCTAGAGACTTGAAACATTAAACATAACTCAGGACAATTTTAACTCGCTTTCTTGTCTGTCTGTTAGTTTGTTTGTCTGTTCAGAACAATTATTGCTTGTTTGAAATCGATTGCTAAATTGAACACACACAAGAATAGTAAGCATAAAATAATTATAAGAATTAAAAAATATTGATAGGCATAGGGTGCATTGTTTGAAATTAAAATGCACACAATCATGCCAGATATAGTAATTATTGTCACAGAAATGAACGTTTATATTTTATTTTCAAACGATGCATCTTAGGCACTTTCAACAAGAGGAATTTTTTCTTCATTTGAACCTCTTGTTTGGAAATAAAATACGAGATTGTCAAACCTCCTAGTGGCTAACTAATTAATGCGACAATTCGGTGATCATCCCCATTGTCATCATGAAGTGCAGACGTTTATAAAATGGTTTCTTCACTTGTAGACGATTTGGTACACTTCAAGCGGTATGTAAAGAATTACTGTTTATTTTTAAACAGTTAAAAATTTGTTATTTTTAAAGTTTTTTTTTGCAGTTGGGGAGGAGGGCAAGTAACTAATCAAAGAAAATTGTTGGACATACGCCATTGCAGCAAATGGTGAGTCATAGAAAAATCAGAGGGCACACGTAGACAAACTGACAAGTAAACAAATCAACAGAATTTTTTGTTAACTTGCAAACAAGGGGAAAAAAACACGCAATTCCACAAGTAAATGGACAACAACAAATCGAGAAAATCAATCGCCACAAACCTACACACAGGCACAGAAAATCAAACAAGAAAAGTTGTGGTCAGTTTGGAAACAAAAAAGGACTTCCTTCTGTGAAATGATATGAGTTATTTGTTTCCAAACTGACCACAACCTTTCTTGGTTGGTTTTCTGTGCATGTAAGTTCGTTTGTAACGATTTGTTTTCTCGTTTTGTTGTTAACTGACTAATTCCTTGTGGATTTGTGTGTGCTTTCCCTTGTTTGTCAATCGCCAAATAATTTCTTTGTCACTTTAATTGTCTCTGTGTACCCTCTGGCTTCCTGTGATAAACCATTTGCAGCAATTGCGTATGTCCAAAATTGTTTTCGATTAGTAAAGATTTATTGTAAAAGTAACATATTTTTTTCACATTTTCAAGGGTGTGCAATTCCTTTAAGAAATGTGTGAGACTAAGTTATATATGAACTGAATGTGTGTATCTGTGTGTATATATGTGTGTGTGTGCGTGAGAGTGTACCACATCTTCGATAAGGAATCACTTCCCGAAGTTTGTCCAATGTTTTAGAAACCTCCTGCATGTGGTGATATCTGACAACACTGCGACTCTTGCAATGACATTTGTTTACAAAATTACTGCATCATATGGAACAGAAACATTTTTGTCAGAACATTTTTACCAACGTAATTGGAAATGTATTTAGTTTCTCTCTTTTCGTCAGTTAGGTTAGCAAATTCAGAAATGGTTTAAGAAATTGGTTACCTACTCAGAATAAAATGTAGAATAAAATGTTTCAAAAAGGGTGTGTTTGTGCCACATGAATCTTAAAAGCTGTACAACAAAATTGTTAAGGCTTTCTTTTGTGTCAGTTAAGAATCATATTCTACATTTTGAATGTGAAGACGTGTTATGCCAGAATTTATCATAGGCTTTCCATAATCACTTTTAAAATAAAAAACTTAAGCAATGTGTGGAAAAGTAACGACACGGTATTTAATAAATGATTGTAAATGCTAAGTATTTCCGAAATTGTGTTAGAAAGTTGTCTCTGAGTGGCATTTTGCCAAAAAAATATCTTTTGAACAGACATTTGTCTGAGTATGGTGAAACAAAAAAGAAAATTTACTCAAGTCTACATGCGTTTGTTTATTATACTTGTCATATATTTAGTCTTCACTTGTAATATGTTTGTTTATATTAACTGTAAAATGATGCTTGACAGAACTTTTATGTGCAATGAAGTTTTAAAGTGGCAAAGAGTCACAAACAGAGTTATATTTTCATTACAGTTGGAAAAGAGAAGCTGGTGTTAAAAATATTGTTAGGGTAAATACAGCAGTTTTCTCAGCTACTAGAAAATTTTGTGTTAAGAAGATAATAAAATGAAAACAGTTCCGACCAACCATTTAGGAGTTTGCCTCTTATGTCCATTTATCTTGGAACTAGCCCCGCACATTCTTTACTAGGTAAACATACATCAGATGGTCTATCAATGAGCGTAATGGAAAGGTAGTTGTATTTACCGTTCAACCTGAGCTCACTCCTTTTAAACTAATTTGAGACTTTTTTTAAGACCAAAACTAAGGAACTTGTCTGTTGTAAAGTGTATTCTAGTGTTCGACTTGAAACTTAATTACCATTAAACATCTTCAAGCATACTCGTTTAGAACAATCAAATCGTCGGTAATTATTTTCTTAAATTCTTAAAAAATATTTCAATATACATTGCAGAAGAAATTTGTTTCATTTAAAAACTTTAAATGCCTTTTTTTGTATGACTGCTTTTATTTCAGATGTATTGGTAGTATGGGTTTACGTCAATATATAATATTTTTAGTATGCAGCTTTTATAGTGAGAATGGTATATGATGAGTCAAATTTGGAGTTTACGTCACATGGTTATTTTTATTTGACGTTTAGGCCTAGGCCTACGTACAGTTTCGAAGACGCGATGCTATATTCTTTCTTGTCGTGGGACTATGGAGGTGACTTGGGTACTACGTTCTTTTAGTTTGCGGTTGGTCCCTTTTTCGTTGTACCAAATCGCTTCACTAACATTTAGTCTTTTAGTCCCAGTCACAGCACAATACATAACTAACGTGAATTATTTTTACTGAATTTTACATCATCTCATAAAAAAGTGCAACACGAGATGCATGCGTTGGCGTTTACTTCATATTAATCAAAAATATAATTTTACGGTCATACAATAAAATTCCATAGGTAAATGATTGCAAGGAAAACCTTGCACGTCGATACTCTGGCTCTTTTCGCTCCGCTGTTCCTACGAAGTGAAAGTGGAAATATGAAACCGGTGTACACTCCTGTTAAGCAATCTACTAAACCGATAATGATATCAACACTTGACATACTAAGGCAGCTACCTACAACATGCAATTTTCTGCCACATCAGTACCTATCTATGTGCAAGTTACTGAACTTGTGTTTATTTTTACTAAATGATTGGTGGGAAAACGCACATTAAAATATAGTGCAATGCGTTTCACTATGTTTATTAAGATACACTCTTAACATATGCAGTCGGGACAGCCCAACTCAACCGCCTCACATGCGGCTGTATGCACAAAATCATAATTTGTATGGATGTTTGGCTGTACAGAAAGTTTTGTACATAAGAATTTTAATATAAATCGAAAATTCTTTGAACAGCATATGTTATAGTTGTCAGTACCATTAATATAATATTGAGAAGGCGTAGTTTGGAGATTTATTTAGTTAAGTGTGCATAAGCTACAAATATAATATGTTCACATAATCTACAACAATGCAAGCATGACTTAGAATCATTCGAGAAAATATTTCTTAACATTTAATAATTATAAATTATTTTACTATCGTAGAATTCATTTTGAAAATTATTATATTTAAGTCATAATATTGCATGCATAATCACATTATTATTATTATTTTATTATTCCCATTATTATATTATTATTATTATTATTTGCATTTGTTGATAATGTGTGCCCTACGTGCAAGGCAGTACAACATTTTTTAACAAAATATATAGTTCGAGGCATGTGTTAAAATAAACTCATAGTTTAATCAATAGTGAATTGTAACTTTGTAGTTAAAATTTTAGGTTAACTTCCCATATGTTTAAAAAATTCAATTACAATCAGGTATACGTAAGATATTTTTTAATCTCTGTAACTTTTAGCATAACTCTTTGTAAACGATTAAAGTAAACATATCAAAGTTTACATTATTTTAAGTACCTACGTAGTTTAGTAATAGGTATATTTTAAAAACCTCGACCTTTTTTCTTAATGTTACTTATTTTTAGAATTATATTTTATCATTAAGATAAATATGTACTAACAAAATTAATACGAAAAAATTTATATTTGTTGATACATCTGAGCTTTAAAATATTTTAGACATAACTTTTTATGCAGGTAATGTATTATTCTGTTTTACATGTATTTTAAGAACTATCGTAGGCTGTTGTTAAATTGAGAGGTAAATTTGTTCAATAGTGTTGCAAAGACACTGCTTGTTTAATACGTCCCGTTTTCAAAAATCTGTACAGACCTTATTATTTTTTATTTTAAAATATTTTATTTTTAAATATTCTAGTATTTTATTAACTTTTGACAATTTTGAGTAGTTAATTCAGTAGACTTTTACCTATTTAAGTAGGTTAGCAATTTACGTACCTTTAGAATGTAAAATCTCGATTTTATTCGTGAGATTTTATCTTTGTAAACAGATTTTCAATATTACAGTTTAATATTCGAGTGTCATTATCCAAACGTAAATTTACGGAAACTTTTAAATATTTTGTAGACAATTCAAAGAGGTGTGGGTCCACTAACGTCGTTGGCATATTTCTGCGGGTGGCTTGAATTGGTTAAGCGAGTAGCAGTTCTTGAATGCTATATGTTTCAGTGATGCCTACCTTACGGAAACTGGATGTCCGCCAGTAACTCACAGATCGGAAGGGCTTCTCAAATGAAGATGATTTGTAAATAAAGGCACAGTGGAATAATAAAAATAAAAGTCGCTTAATGCTTCAATTTTAATCATGAAACACCACTTATGAGCAACAAGTTAAGCACAAAATTACATAATGTTTTATTACAAATATAAACTCTTCAATAAATTTAAAACCTCATTAGTGAAAGTTTAGAAGTTTCATTTTTTCTTAATTTAGCATGTCTACTTTAGAAACCATAGTCTACCTATTCCTCGACATAATCTATAACTACATACTTGATGTCACTCATGATATTGTAGAACCAAGTCATATTACTAATTTAATTTTAAATATCCTTTGTGTGTTTTCAGCATTCCCGCACATTGTCATGTGAGTGAGAGATTTTTGGTTAGCGCTGAACATCTGGGTCTTAAGCGCTGGTGAGGGATGACGTGATGTGACCTTGGAGCAGCACCAGAATGAAGGGAAGGGGGAAAGGAGGCACATTGTTATGTGATTCCCCATTTATTCACAGTTTGCATATGATTCTAACTGCCAATTTTTCACTTTTCAAAATACATTCCTGTTATAAATTCGCTGATAATAAAATGACGAGAAATATTTCTATTAACATATCATATGCATACTACAGCGAATTTATTTCAGCAGCCATACTTACTACAGTTCTGTTCATTTCTCTGGTTGATTGACCATAGTAAAATACTTAAAATATATTTGAAAATGCAGTTGATTATTTTCTTATCTTTTAAAATCAACTTAAAAAATCGAAATGTGCATATTAAAAAATCAGCTCAGCATAGCCGCGATCCCAAAAACTTTATTACATTTTCGTTAAAACAACACGAATTATAACCACTTATTTTTGTCACGTACTGTGCTATTGTAGACATACGCCAGTGCAATACTATGTCGTCCCATAAACCTTAGAATGAGACTAAGAAAATCAAACTAGGCATGATTTCTAATTTTTTTCGTATTTTTTGTCTCATTCTAAGATTTCTGGGACGACAAAATATTGAAATAGCGTATATGTCTACAATAGTACAGTACGTTCATCCAAAGACATTATCAATTTCCGGAATGGAACCGGTATGAGTGATTCCGTTCGAAAACTAAAAAGAAAATTATCCTTCTCTCCAGATGTTCCAACAACTTGGCATTTGTCTGTAAATGCTGAAGCAATGGTGTTGTTCCTAAGGGACTCACCCTGAAGAGCTCTGTCAACAACAAGCAGGCTCGAAAAATAACAGCTAAAGCCAGCAGAAATATTATAATTGAGATAATTGCTTTCCATAGTTGAAGTTTCAGCTACACAATGAAATATCATAACTTCAGCTAGAGATTTAGTCAGTGCTCAGCTCTAAGCATTTCTACAGTATTAACAAGCCAATCTCAAACCAAGCCGAGAAAAGTTGAAAAAAAAAAATACAAAGAAAATTAGAATCAAAAACTGGCAAACGCACAGGTCCAGCACAAGAAAAAAAGCTTCCAGAATTACAAAACAAAACACCGCCATCAATGCAACAAAAAACGTTCTTTCAGACTGCGAAAAATCTGTTTTGGAGAAAGGTGTGAACTACAGCATTACACCACACGATATTCCTGTCCTGGACATAATTTCATCAGTGTAGAAAGTGTCGTTGGAAAGCTCCCAGTCGCCAAAAAGGTTGAATTCCGGTAGTCTGTGCGATACATTATGTAACTCACAGCGATATGGCAAAATATACACTGTACTGCACCAGACTTAGTTGCAGCTGCTGTTGAATTAACATTGCAATATTTAATATACTATGCATCACATTATTACACTTCTAGTTGTAGTCTATTTTAGCTTAAATGTTTTCCTGCAAGTTCAGAACCGCCGAAGGCTGTGATTGGCCTTCAATACAGCCAACCATCCTAAGGCCCTAAACTATGTTAATCTGTCTGTTATTATTAAACACATGCTAACTCAGGCTTTGTTTGAGAGCTAGTGTAGTGTACTAATGTGTGAATATTTTAGTGTATTTCAGGTAACCCGGAAGGGCGAAGCGACTTTTTCACCTCGCCCTTCACCAGGGCATTGTGCTTACCCACAGTGCCCTGGTTAAAACCAGCGTCCTCCCAGAATGAAAAGAAAGAAAGGAAAAAATAGTAAAAGTTTCCTCCCTCCTCTACTAGAAACTTAACCCCTCTACTAATAAAGAAACCTGGTCCTTCACCTGTTTCCAGTAGCCTTTTTTTTAATGCATAGTGGTTACACTGTTATTCTGTCGAGAGGGTTTTAACGGTGTCTATGTCGGTTTTTTCCTCTCTTTTCTTAGATTATAGGTTAAGCTATATGTACACTTAGGTAGTTTAGCCATGGCCCCAATTGCGGCCATGTCTGTCCAATCCCTCTCTTCCACGATGCATGTCCCTTGCATGAAATCTCTCCCTTGTAGGCGTATGTGTGAGGCTCAGCCCTTAAATACACTTAGATCCCGTCCTTCCCCCGGGGCTCCCTGCAATATTTTAATTATTTTAATATTTTTTTATTTGTGCGAGCCTTTGTTTGTTTTCTAGGCATACATTGTGACTATTTTTATTTTATAGCGTCCATGGTTTTTGTATAATGGCATGTCAAAGCCAAAACGGTTTTATACAAGAAAGGAAATCCAACTGGCTTACAGAAATTAAATAATTCTCACTTAAAACCAGTGTCGCGGACTACGTGTACACATGAATAAAGAACCACGCTGAATATTTTTTATACTTAAAAAAATGCTGAATTTGAAATAAAAATTGTACATTCTGTGTTTTTTTTAATACAAAGAACTGCTATGCAATGTTTTATACATGTCTCGTAGTCCGTTACAATTTCCTTCAGTGTGAATTATTACGTTTCTGTAAGTCAATTAGTTTTCGTTTCTTGTATAGAACCGTGTGTATGCAAATTTCGGCTTTAACTTGCCAACATATAAAAATTATGAAAGCTAGAAAATTTTCATTACAGTGAAAAATAGTCACAACATATGTCTTTAAAACAAACAATATCTCTTACAAATAAAACAATAATAAAAATAATAAAAAAATTTCGTGAGCTTCCTCTTAGAAATATTGTACCGGTATGGGGAGAGTACCCGAGGGCAGGGTATCAAACCCCGAGTGCAGATTTTTGACTGGACGCCTGTAGGCACCTGCATATCCTGATGGGTGACATGAAATGAAGCTCTACAGTGGAGAAGTGACGGAATGAGAAAGGCACGGGAAACGGGAGATACCCGAGAAAACCAGCCGGTCAAAGGCAATGACCGCAACATTTTTCAAATGCGACAAATACGGGCTGAACGCACCGGGGATTGAACCCGGAACATTTTAGTAGGAGCCGAGTAATCTGACCGCTCAGACACCGCGACCACAGTTTCCCCTAAACACAGTAGATTAGCGTAGGTTAAGGAAAAAATGGCGCGAGGCGGCAGACCAGAAGCAGGAATTGCCCGGGAGATGTCGTGGAGTGAGTGAGAGAGATTTTTGTTCTTATCCATGTTGGCTGATTTTTTCAAGGCAGTAAATACTACGGTTTTAGCAAATTATGTTATTAACGAAGTTCTGGTTAGTTGACTTTTTAATCGAAACTGCATAATTTCTTGTTTTAAAAAAATTAGCTGTGTCGGCAAAAACCAATTTAAACAAAACTACTAGACATATTTTTGATATCAGCTCTCATTTAAGTTTAAAAAATATAATTATCTCAAAAACAATAGAAACTAGAGAGCATAGCCTTAACATTGAGGTCTTTAGCGCTGGTGAAGGATGACATGAAGTGAGTATGGGGAAGCGCCGGAATGAAAGGGCGGGGGAAACGGGAGATCACCGAGAAAACCCACCTACCAGCGGCGTCGTCCGGTACGATTCCAACATGCGAAAGTCCGGAGACTGTCCCCACCGGGAATCGAACCCGTATCGCCTTGGTGCGAGGCGAATGGTCTGACCATTCGGCCACCGAGGCCCGGAGAAGCCGTGAGAATATAGTCTGTCTCGTGTAGGAATTCAATTTTTTGGCAGTTGTGTTCACATTCCTATTTACAGCTGTTGTCACGGAATAAGCAGTGTTTTCCTCTGTCACGAGCGATTTTCACACAAACGCATTCAGGTGTGTCTCAAACTATGCAGTACAAAAAAATCAAAAGTATTTTCTTATATAAATTTACACACATATTTATTTCAGAACTCTTAAAAAAAATGGAATTCTTGTAGCGATAAGTGAGTGGAAAGTTTCCGGATGAAACTTTCGGAAATTAAAAATTACCACTCTATACGGTTCCATGAAACTGTTCAGAGAAGTAAATGTTATGGATTTTATGCAGGTTAGCATTGCCATAACCCTTTAACTTAAATATTATCTTAGTTAGTAACAATTTAATGTAGTGATTGGACGATCGGTTCCTCGGTATCTCGGTTCTGTCGGTTCTATAACGAACCAAACCGAATCGGCCTCGACGGTCTTTATAACCTCAATCTTCGGTTCTTAATGTCTAATTAGATAATGAACGTCACATTAGTATTTTATTGATATTCACTGGCACAAAATATAACATCTACAGGCGTTTTTTTAACTGTACAGTATTTTGAGAAGGTTAACTAGTAATTTTTCAATGTTTTCTAGAGTTTCCAACTTTCCACGGAAACTTTCAATTTCACATATTTCCAGCAACTACCCATCCCTAGAGACAGACTGAAGGTTGCATAGGAATACTGCTTCAGAGCGACACGGCTAGTATAGTAGCAAGTGGGAGTCATATTTCCGCGGCACTACACTGCTAGGGTTAATAGTACGTATACGCCGTTCACGATAAAGTGAGCACTGCATAAAGTTTTCTTTCGGCCGTTTCACAGTTTATCTTTACCAAGTTTAGTATGAAAACTTCCATGTAACTAACAACCAGTGTAAAAGTTTCAAAACTCTCAAATTTAACATATATTGGCCCCATAAAACATATGTTTGATTAAGGCCTTGTTACAGAGTTTTGCAGTGATTTCGAAAATATTTTTTTTATTGCTACCTAATACTCATATCAAAATTTCGCTGCAAAGTTTTGACACTTATATGTTATAATTTGTAGCTGAATTTTTTTGTAGAATTATACTGAACGGTTTTTTAGATTTCATTACCCAAAGTACCACGTTTTTCGTCGTGAAAGTAAGCAAAAATGAAGGAAATTATTTTTTTGCTGGCGAATGGTACATTATTTAAAAAAAACGCGTCCACAGTATTGTGCATCGTGTATTGCACATTGACACAAATTTTTTTCAAAACTTTTGGTTAAAAAATATTTGAGTTATTGGCACCAGTCTGAAAAAAAAACTGGGGAACAAGCCCTTAATTACAAGTTCTTCTGAGTGATCAGTTTATAGTGAACAGCCTATAGCAAAGACTGGGTTCTGAGTCTGCCAGCCTCCTCAGTGAAAGGGGCGCGGGTGGAGCTGCGATATAATTAGTCGTTGATATAACTATACACTATCCATTCTAAGGTTGCAGCTAATTCATTCAAGTGAATGACAACAAAATGTTTGCACAGCATACATTTAATTTGAAATGTTGAAAAATACAAGGAAACTGTGTTAACGGCACAATCACAATGTGAGGAATGAAGATACAATTCAATTGCTTTGATTTATTTCGTTAGCGATGTTCATTTCTGCTGCAACCTTAGAGTGGACAGACTATTCAACAAGAACTTGAGATAAATTCATTTACACAGAGCAGCGCTTAGTAATATGGAAATACTACAGTAAACAAGTACGTAGTTTTAAAAAATACATAAATAAAAAACGACCTAAACAGAAAACAATTATCTGACAGCAGAAACCCAGTACAACTGGGCAAAAAGCCTACCAACCACACCTAATAGTGGCCAACTGGGGCACCACAGGTAAGGAATTTCAGCACTAAACCGTCCTGTATTTACAAAACAGCGCACATAATATGCATGAGGCAGCCTAAAATAAATTAAATAAAGGAAACACTACAAACTAGAACAGTAAAATTTAGCTAAAACCTTCATACTGTCAAGAAAAACTAAATAAATGGACAAGACGTCAGTACAAAACACACAGGGACGAGGACGAGAACAGGCGAGACTGCTGCTCGCACGTGATTGGCCGACAGGTTTTAACCGACCAATAAGGGAGGACGACAAAGACGTGACAGGTCAACCAGAGATGGGGGAGGAGAGGGGAATACCCGGCGACCTTGCTCGGCACGACGAGGGCTGACGTCACCGCCTGGCATAGCGTTTTTAAGGCCGTCTGGAAGCCTTCAACTCTTACAAGGGAAACCTGTGATAACTCGTAAAAAATTAATTTAATTGCTTTCTCCTCGAAAACAACACTGCGAAGCATAATGCATTTCACAGCACAATTGCAAAATATACCCTTGACAGCACCAGGCTCAGTGTCAACCGCTGGGGAAATTACATTGCATTTAATATACTAAACAACGCCTTTTCCCACTTCTAGTTCTAGTCTATTGTAACTAAAAAAAATATTCTCCTGCAAGTTCGGAATGATCGTGGGCTGTGATTGGCCGGCAGGACAGAGGACAGCCAATCAGAGGGCCGCAGTTGGCGAAGAGCTCTCTGTGCCCAGCACATGGCCCACAGTCATGCTTGGCTGCCTGTTATTATTAAACATACGCCAACTTATCAAGTTTGCCTGTGAACTAGTGTAGTGTACTAATTTGTTTATATTGAAGCATGTTTCAGTATCTACTGGTGATATGGGAGGGTGAGGCGCCTTTATTACCTCGCCCTCCACCAGGGCATTGTGGCTCCCTACAGTGCCCTGGTTAAAACCAGCGCCCTCCCAAAAATTAAAAGAAAAACAAATGAAAATAAAGTAAAATACAGTCCCCCCCCCCTGCCCTACTACCTATACAACTCCACTAACAAAGAAACCAAGACCTTCCATATTTTCTAGTGCCCTTTTATTTTTAATGCATGTAACTGCTGGAGTGGTTACACTCCTATTCTGTCGAGAGGGTTTTCACGGTGTCTAAACCGGTTCTTAGATTAAATGTTAAGCTATGGGTAACACTTAGAGCCGGTCTTACCACCTCTGGGTAACATCTGGGTAAATTTTATCTCCTAGGTAGACGACAAACTGCGTCTTACGAACTCTAGGTAGGCCTAACTAAGGGATAAATTTCTGGCTATTTTATCGGGAGGTTGAAGCTCTGGATAAGGCGTACACTGCAGTTAAGTATGGCGACGAAAATATCATACGTTAATTTTTTAACCTTGTTTGTGCTGTTTTGAAATTAGTTTCTTCCGTCAAAGGAATGTTTCGGTTATGTTTCTCGTAATTTCAAATTGTGTAGACTTCTCATACATGCAAAATTATGTAAGAAGTGAAAGATCATATTTGTGAGAAGAAAATTGCCACGAAGTTTTACGAGCATATACCGAAGTTGTGTTTTGAAGTGTGCTGAAAATAAAAAATGTTCGTTAATGCCTGGGTTTCAGACGACAGTATGGTAGAATGACATAATTCAGTGCTTTATTTATGAAAATCGGCATTTATATAATGCAAGTGAGATACGTCAGTGTGGTGTTTGCCAATTGTCTGTTGGCCTACACAATTTGTTGCAACCACGGCCGTACTGGATTTAATTTACGTAATTGCTTCCCGAATTCCACATAAGTTTTGTAACGCGGGTAATAAGGTAGGCCTATATATGTGTAAAGGCTTTCGTTTAGCGATTCATAATGAAATCGTCATACATAATTTATAAATAATTCAGTAGGCTTACTTGTGTGTTGTGCATACACATGACAGTCGTACAAGGACTTTACCATAAATTAGACTAGGCTGTGCCTACATAAATTGCAATTTCAATGTTAACCAAGGTAGGTGTGATTTATGTAGACAGCAAATATTTATCGACAGTTAATGACACTGAATTATTAGTCTCATGAAAGACTTTAAACTAAATGTGTAGTCCTCCCATCTTATGAAATAAAGGGAATCCCAACAAAATCACTCTTAAATAAGGCTCATGCAATGTGGTATGTGGAAATGAAACAAGTAAGTAAAACTGGATTTATTAAAATTACCATAACCCTAAAACCAAGTTTTCTGGGT
>PNEQ01041898.1:2500-34255 GCA_003012365.1 Medauroidea extradentata
AGACATGGATATGTGAAAATGGTTGAAGAACTAATAGCTGATACACAGTAAATAAATTTTGCACTTTTACAAAAAATTTTTTTGGAAAACAGTTTCCAAAATAGTTATTTGTAACACTACGAAAATATTTTGTAAAATTTACAAAAGCGTGTACATTTACAAATTTCTTTGTATATTTACAAACATTTCTGTAAATCTACAAACAAATTTTGTATATTTACAGCTAATATCTGGTTCATTTTACAGTAATTGCTTGTAGTGTTACAATTTTTTTTGGAAACTAGTTTACAAAAAAAATTTTTTTTGTGTAATTACGAAATGTTTTGTTAAATGTGAAATGTCTCCTAAGTTTATTTTGTTTCAATTCGAAAAATCTGCTCATTAGCATTATTTTACTAGTTCCCAAAGTTGTTTGCGATATTTGTAACCACTTTAAAAGGTTCCTGACATCTTACTTTTGTTATCTGACTGATAATGTTCTGATATTACGTTACAAGAATTTCCTTGTAAATTTACAATTTTTTTTTACTGCGTAGTTTTGATCGTTGGTGCTACTTTTCTGCGTCGTAAAATGGCTATGAAACATCCAGATTGGCTGCTTCTCCAGAACGTCTACTTAAGATATAAAATATTAATTGTTCATTTAACGCTTAAGGAAAATTCACCCATGTACAGATCTGCTAAGTTCTAGTGGAAACCATCGCATTGAATAACACATTTTCAGATCTTCTCTATTGGTCAAAATGCGATTATGTTTAACTGTTAACCCGCCCTAACCTCTTACTTTGTTATCCTCCCTGCAGTCACTTGTTTAGATGAATGCCTGGGTGGATGTGTTAGCGGCGTCCGATACCAAATAATGCGGAAGCTCTAAGGGTGATCCAGGCACAAGTATTACGCCTCACCCTAGCCTCTAGGTGCGTTACTGATCTGGCTTGCATTATTTTCAACAATAGTTAGTATCTATGAGTAGAGGCCGGAACATTTCGCGGATTCAATAACCTGTAGACTAGAATCCATTGTACTATGCGTACTCAAGCCCCGTCTATTCGTTCATTGTATGTTTTTCCAGTAAGTTGCAGCTAGTGGGCAAGTGTTCGGGGCTTGAGTGTGCACAGGACAATGCATTCTAACATGCAGGTCGTTGAATCCGTGAAATTTTCCGGTCCCTATCTATGAGTCACTCAGTGATGACTAGAGACCTGAAAAATTCGCATTATCTGTCAGACACAAGCTAGAATTCCAGCAACTGTAAGTACGTGTCACTTTCACAATTGACCGTTGACTTGTTTGACGCCATCTTTAAGGGCGCGGTCTACCGCAATTTTCATCGCCATTTTTTTATTCTTATTCGTACCAGATATTTTTTTTCTTATTTTATACACAAAATGTGACTAAATTTGGCTCTTGTGAAATTTTTATATATCTCATAGTTTTCGCGTAATGGCTTGTTAAATTCATATTTTGCATGTTTCCGTTTTAACGACTACACCAAAACCAACTAATATACCAAACTAAAAAAATCACAGTGGATAAAGACATTACATGCTACAATGACATGCTCATAAAATTAAAGAATAAAAATTATTTGTATTTTTAAAAAATGCTGAAACTGAAAAAAAAAAAACATTTTTAAAAATTCAATAAATTTTTTAAAAATACAAATAATTTATTTTCTTTAATTTTACGAGCATGTTATTGTAGCCTGTGATGTCTTTATCCACTGTTTTTTTTTTTTTTTTTAGTTTGGTTTATCAGTTGGTTTTGGTGTAGTCGTTAAAACGGAAACATGCAAAATATGACTTTAACATTCCGTACGCGAAAACTGTGAGAGATAAAAAATTTCGTAAGAGCCAAATTTAGTCACATTTTGTGTCTAAAATACGAAAAAAAAATATCTGGTACAAATAAAAAATAAAATAATGATGACGAAAATTGCGGTAGACCGCGCCCTTTAAGTCGACGAGCCAATAATAACAATGTAACTAACTGCAAGCCTATTTCACAGTGTCAGCGAGTAAGCAATGAACAGCTGTTATCTACTAGAATACACATATAGTCTTGCAGGCTAGCCTACATGTCAGGGAACACGCGAGTTTTTCCAGTCGCTAGTGATCACTAGGGCCACGATTTTGTCGCGAAAAGATTTTTGCCCCACTTTGTTTCAGTGTCTCTCGTGCACATCGGCAGCTCTGCTTCATGATTACTGGCATCGTGTCTTTGTTCAGACACGTTGCGCATTTTACTGCACCAATCAGAATAAGATTATTGTGACTCCGTACGTCTGTAGTTTGCCAAGACGAGTGAGAGTAAAATCATCCAATCACAGACGATGTAGCGGAGCTGCATGTGTGCACATGAAGCACTGAAGCCAAATGTTGCAAAAATCTTTCCGCCATGAAATCGTAGCTCTAGTGATGACTAGAGGCACAAGTATTTCGTGTATTAATCTGGCAACAGCCTAGACTTCTCAGTACTATACACACACTGGCCGAAGTCAAATATTTACTGGCTTGTAACCGTAACACGTGTTACCACCACGCCTTGTTTCCTTTTCATCACTGGCTCGCAGTCGTCAAAGATGTGTTGAAACAGGTGTCGTCTAATCACAGAAGGAGTAGTGAAATATACATTATTGGCATTCAACCTGACCTAGAATCAATACGTGAAATAATCTTGCCTCTAGTGATGACACATCATTGTGCTGTAATATTAACGATGAAATTGTGATGTACGTGCCTGCACATTTTCTAATAATCTGTACCAAGATATTGATACTTTAAAAGTACCCCAAAAACAACACTTTCCGCTTTTTTGACCGCGATAAAATTGGTTTCAAAGATTAGTGGAGGATGGGACATGGGTAGAGATGCGTCAATACCGCGAATTCATGTAGCAGCAGCTTATATATTTATCTGTCCTCACGCGCTGGTCACATTCGATTATCCATTGGCTGCTAACCGTGCAGCGGTACACGATGTCCCTACGAATAATTACCTTATTTACTACTGGCTTCCAGTAGTCAAAGTCTTGTCAAGACAGTCATGGGTTAGTCACATAGACGTAACAGGGAAGCATAGGCTATGTCCCTGGCAGTTAATCTCACGTAGAATATATCAGCGCAATTGACGTACTTTTATAAGCATATACACTGTCTGAAACACTTCCGTGAAATTACGGAAAAGTACTGGCATATATATATATATATATATATATATATATATATATATATATATATATATATATATAGAAATCTTCGTAAAATAACGGCCAATCCGTTTTCCTCACGAAAATTCGAATTTTTTTTAATTACTGGCCCTCCATTTCCTAGAAATACGAAATTCGTTTATTTCCGGTTTTCTCGAGACATTGTCGTAGTGTTTAGCTACCTGAAAATTGTCTCGAATTTGCCAGGATTCGAACCCACGTTCTTTTGATTTATAAGCAAACACGCCAACCATTGTAACACAGTGGCAATAAAGTCGGTAAGCAAGTTCCATGCATTGGTAAGAGAACAACTTTATAGACGACAACTTCGCTATTGGCATCCTGATTTTACAGAACTTAATTAGTATCATTATGAAGAAAATATTTTACTCTATAGAAATAAATAACTTTAACGGTGCATGCCCGCTGGTGCGAAAGGCAGGGAAGAGGTGAGATATTTTCTTCCTGCTGGGGTACACTGTAAAAAAATGTTTGTACTTTTACAAATAAAATCTTTGGAAACCCATTTGCCAAAGAAATTCCTTGTAAAACTACAGTGGTTGTCCTGGTAATAAAATACAAAGTATATGCTTGTAAAATTACATGGACTAGCCTTGTAGCTGTGCTTTCAATTACGAAAAAAATAATAAATTTATTTATTCATTGGACTTCATAAATAACACTGAACTTATTTATCAAATAACTTTTGAATAAAGAACGTATACATGAAATTAAAAAAAAAAAATTTCGGGAGTTTTCCCACGATTAGCTTCCACGCAACTTACCCTTAGACCACTGTGACTTCTATGCTGCTTAGTTTGTATTTATTTGTATTCATTCATTGTACAGTCCCGTAATACCACTTTATTTTAAAGCACGTAATTAATATTAACATTCACTTTATTCCAGAATAATTCTTTTCAGAGATTGTGATCTTTGCATTAGTGATTTCTGGCGAACTTTCGATTAATTTGTGGGCTACACATTTTATTTTCTAAGTTTTTTTTTTTTTTGCAAACAAAATTCTTTTAACATTGTAAACTAATAATTTTACAAGGAAAATTTTTCAACATTTACAAGAGTTTGTACAACTACACATTTTACAAAATAATTTAAAGTGCAGGAACTGTCCGTATAGGTACAAATAATTCCTTTGTAGTATTACAGTTTTCCTTTGTAACTTCATAAACTAATGATTTTACAAAGAAAATATTTGTACTTTTACAAGAATTTGTAAAAGTACAAAGAAAATCCTTGTAAATTTTACAAATTTTTCTTTAGCGTGAAGTTCCAGTGACACGTGTGGCCGCCCACTGCAGGATAGGCGAAGCGAGGAGAACAGAAGATGTGTGCGGCCTCCTCGGAACACTTCTGTCACGGGGCTGTTCTGCCCTTTGTCCATGTGCGATACTAGTCCTTGGCTGTATAGCTCGTCGCTCCATATCTCTTCTCTTCACGGCAAAGTGTGGACAACCAGGAAGCAGTGCTTCGCTTCTATTATATTAGCTTGTCTTGTCTTCTCTTCGCACCAGAGTGCATGCACATTAACTCTAGCCGTCATAGTGATCATACCAGCAATTTTTTTCAAGATACACAATAAAATATGCTTTGAAATTGTAGAAAAATATTGCCATGAATTTATGGAAAATCACGGTCAAATACCGGTAAACTGGCAATACGGACAAATTTTCGTAAACGGAAAATTACGGAAGTCACTTCAATATAATTACAATACTTTTCTGTACATATTTATGTGAATTTACGGAAATTTTTAACAGTATACGCATGTTATTTGAACGCTATTCTCTAAGCAGACATCAGTCGCACGCATTGAAGAGTAAACTTGTGCCTGCCGAAGTTGTGCACGCAGCTCGACGGCTTAGGCAGGCGACCACCTTAATTGTGAGAATAACTGAGTCCTCTTATAGGAGGATCCCTGACCCCGTCTAAAAATCGATGTAGTATAGCGGCAGGTTGGCAGCGAGCCAGCATCCGGACACAAGCCGGGCTACGAGAGCATGGATATACTCCAGCGTTCGTCGTACAGTACTCCCAGCAAACTGCAGCCACAGTCTTACCACCTCAGCTGCTTACATTGCCAACGTTGTGAAGAAAAGTTGGTATCTTTACTCGTCAAGTGTACGGGAATATTCCCCAACACTGTGCGGGAAACGTGTTACCACAACGTGTGTGTCAATTTCCACACGATAGTGTATTCGCACTAAAACGACTTCGCTCGCGCGTTATGTGAAATTACTAGGGATCTGAAAAATTCGCGTTTTCTTTCAGGCGGAGTCTGGAATTCCAGCAACTGTAAGCTCGAGCCACTTTCGTAATTGGCCGTCGACTTATTTGACACCTTCTTGGAATCGCTGAGGCAATAATAACACTGTAACTAGGCATCCCTGTTTTTCACGAAAAGAATTTAGCTCCAGTTTGTTTCAGTGCCTATTCTGCTTCACAGATATTGGCAGCGTGTCTGTGTGAAGAGCCGTATCTCATTTGACTGAGTCAATTATAATATAGTTCCTGCAACACGACACGTCTGTGATTTGCCGGTAGACTTCCAAGGCTCGTGATATTTATAATATCCAATCACTGACCACGAAGCTGTACTGCAGATGTGCACGTAAGGCACGGAAACAAAGTGGGGCAAAATTATTTTCGATTAAAAACAGCGGTCCCTAAGTGTAACTAAAGGCAGGCTCATTTCACAGTGTCAGCGAGCAGGCAGCGAACTGCTGCTGTCTGTCTGAGTACACATATATTCTTGGAGGCTAGTTTACCCGTCGGTGAACCCGTGAAATTTCCAGGTCTCTAAAAATTACCGTCGAGGACCTGCACCAATACGTAAGGATAAATCACATTACCAGTTGTGTAACTTTCCCGTACGTGTGTGGAGTCCCTTACATGCAGAGGCAATGGACGACTTGAAGTACACGCCCCCTGACGTCACCTCAGGGGAAAAGTACTGTGGGAAACAAAGCTTGTTTACAAACATGCTGATTTGTTAGTTGGTAATTGCAGAAAGCAAACATGTTGCGCATTCATAGATTTGCACGCAAGGGTACAAAATAGTAGTTTCTACTTCATGGTTAAGATACGCAAATACATAAGATTAATGTTTACCTGAAAAAAAAAACGGCAAATTCCAAACAAATAATCAATTTTCTTGACGTCCGGGACATTTGACGCCAAACAGCCAAATGAATGTTATGTTCGGCTGCGGTATCCATGGAGATAGGAATTGTATCCCACACCTGACTGAAGCTCCGCCTCTTTTCAAGTCGACCATTAGCTTCCTTTACGTGTAGAATTACCTCAATATTTTTTTTTTTTTTTTTTTAGTGAAGTTATCCTGCGTCGGAGCGGCGTGTAATGTATGTTGATCAGTCGAGATTATTTTGGAAAGCTGTTCCGACATTTAGTCGACATGTCAAGAGCCAAGGTTGAGATTTCGGGTCCACTTTGAAAAAAAAAGCCGTAATTGTCATCCTCTTAGTGTTACCCAAAGCTTTGTTTGCAAGGTCGCTGCCTTCTGCAGCTTACACACCCGAAGTTGTAGCTGTAGTAGCGTGTGTGACGTCAGAGGTGTGAAAGTTCAGAGAGTGTAGGTGCTACCACCTGAACACATGATAGCTTGTTTGGACTCGTTGCCATGGAAACATGTAAACAAACTACTTTATGAACGGTTAAAAAAATTTACTCGTTCATGAAATAGGCTATAGTTGAGACACTGGAAAATCGCGGAAATAGTTGACTAATTGCTAGGTTCCAACATGCTGTATATAACACTGAATGTTTTGTGTCTATATTGGCTATGGTTTATTTGAAGCATTGTTTCTCCCTACAATAGGCCCAGTTAGAACTGTACAACTTGGACACACAACGTATGTGACTTGCAACAAAACTGTTCACACGTGTCACGGTTAATATAAAACAGTTTATTGGAGACTAACTTAATCATTTTCCCGATTTTCCAGTGTCTCTAGCTATAGTAGAAAACTATTGTTGATCAAAGTGCAGATAAATAAGCTGTGTGTAAATGTCAATATACTGGAAAAATTATCAAAGTATAGTTTACAACTTCGGAGCAAGTCCTATTTGCTTCACCTAACCTGTAGGTTATTCAAGGCACAGGCAAAATAAATATGATATCCTAAAGAGTCAGGTAACTCGTAAAATAAAACATCTCGTGTATACGCTTTCAGTTGACATTTGCGCAATTTTCGTTTTCTGACAGAGTTTGAAAGTCATCTGTACTAGCAACATTTATGACACTTCAGATTTCTTGTGTTGAATTGACGCGAAACTCCATCTACACTTTGTGCATCAACTCTACTCCGCCTTGCATAAGTGGCGTAGTAGCTGTAGCACCTTGTTGCTGAAGTTGTAGTTACACCCACCGTCAGAACGTTGCAGCAACGTTGACGTCACTTCCGACAGCCAGAACACAAAGATACAGTTTGGGTGTAGAAGATGTAGAAGGAACTGACCACGCGAACAAAGTTTGAATTTCACTGAGAAACAAGACTTAGTCTTCGCGTCGCTAACTTTACTCGGCAATAACTGTAAATCAGACCTTAAAAAAAAATGGAAATAGTGTGAGAAATACCATTTAAAAATATCACCTGGACACATCTTCAACAAAAATACACCATGCGTACGCGAATTTTACTGAAAAATATAGTTTAACCAGCCATTCTACATTAAATACTTATTGATATATTTTGGTAATGTCGCAAGCCACCAGAACTCACAGAGTTAGTTTATTTCCTTGTAAACAATAGATTAATTGTGATTACAATTTCTGTTTCCAATATTCTCTTTTACCTCGTAGCAGTCCGCGTTGTGGTTTGAGATGTAAATATACACTGGTGACATTTGGCGAGTTTATGTTATTTTTCTACACAAACTTCCATCTTCAGTTATCACATCGTGTTTTATAGTTTAGCTGTTAGTAGCTCCTTTTATTTCTAGAAATAAATAAATAGTGAAGCATGTTTTGTGGTGTGGAAGTTACCATACTCTTCCAGATAAATGGTCTTCGTTGCTGAGGAAAGAGTTTTTGGTCGTGGTCACACTGGATACAGAACTGCTTTACTTAATCATGTTCAGTTTTAAGGAGGCGTTACATGAGTTCTACAGATAGCAGTCTCTTCTCGTTCAAAGTAAACTGGTTTCATATGTAGTTTCGAACGACGTATATTCGATGGTTCTTTTCTATTGGCTGCTTGGAGTAATGATCTGTGTAACAAATATGGCTGTTTTTTGGTCCGACATTTTGCACTCGTTAAATGTAATTAACTTTTAGGCTTCAAAATAACTGTATTCACTTTACACACAACAGCATTTCAGTTAGATGCATATGATAATTGAAGACGCGAGTGGATGACGGTGTTATGTTATAATTTTAAAAAAATCCAGTATTTTCCATGAACGAAGGTGTTATGTAGCCTACCTATTTTTCACATAGTACTCTCAAAATTCACACAGAAGCCACATGTTTCTAGATATAGTGTGGATGAATAAGGGTTATGTTACATTGTTAGGCGTAGTTGGAACAAACAGTAATGCCACTTTACTCGGAACTTTTATTTTGTAACATAACACCTTCATCCACTTGCGTCTTCAATTAAAAAGTCAGGAATGTTTAATGTAGATGTGATAATTTAACATGGTACATTTCAGGTTCCTAGTTTGTTGACGCTAGAAAGTTCACTGAGTTTATTTAGTCGTCCAACCTCGCAAACATGTTTAGCTTCAAACACGATCAAGCATGGCTGCCTAATGCATTTAAATTAACAGGTTTAACCTCTAATGTGATCGCGGCCTTTGAAGCACAAATGTACTGTAACAACGTTCCTGTGAGTTACTGCAGGAAATATTTCTTCGTGCTTAAAAATGGCCGCCTGCCCGGCCAGTGAAGCTTGGTGTGCTGAGTTTATACCACGGCCGTAGAAGAACAGGTCTGGACACTCGCCTGGAAACTTGACCCCCTTGTTGTTTGGCTGCAGTTCACCAAGTTACCGACAGTGCTATACATTTTTGGCGCTGTAATCCGGGCTGTCGAGCTCAAACTCCTCCCACTTCCCTCCCACTAAGATAAACAATTTATCAAAACGTATTTTTTTTATCAATTTATGAAACACTTCCTGGCTCACAATTTAAAATCATGGCTCCAGAAATCTTTATTTACTTTATAATGTTAGCAATGGAAAAAAGTGGGCGGAGTTTGAGTCCGACCGCCCGGATTGCAGCGCCAAAAAGTACAATATTCTCAGTAACTTGGTGAACTGCAGCCAAACAACAAGGGGGTCAAGTTTCCAGGCGAGTTTCCAGACCTGTTCTTCTACGGCCGTGGTGATACCATAGAAATTTGTCATAAATGTTTTCAACATGCGTGAGTGATGTCTTATTTGTAATAACATTAATAAAAACGTCTTTACGCGTGTGTTCACGCATTTCAAGGCTTAAAGTTAATGTTATTAAGTATTTTCTTCCCACCGAAAAATTTTGAAAATTGGTGTTTCGTGTCCTTTTTAGGTAAAAAGGTTTGTGGTGCTTATAAGCTTTTACAATCTACAGACGTGTACAGTATAGATTTATATTTAATATTAAGTTATACAATGCTAGGTTCACAACAGACTGTGTAAAATAGGTGAGCTATCAGAGGGAAGCTACAGGTCTGCAGGATGACTTGCCCCTAGAAGTTATGTTGAAGCTAGACAAGCGTGTTTTATCATCCTTAGTGCTTCCGTATTATCTGGCCTTGGCGTACAAAATACGTCCACTCCTGCGGAAGGCTGTTCAACTGTTTTTTTCCTCCCTGTGCTTTTTTTTTTTTGCTTGACATTTAGTCATAAAATTTAAAATATAAACACACGAAACTCCTTAACGAATCTTCATGAAATTTCTTTAATGCACACTGGTGTTCTAAAAATGCATTAATGTAAAATGCATATGAACATGATGATGCACATGTAGCAATTTTGACATTCGTATGGCAAAATGGCTATACATAAATTTTTTTCTCATAACTACCCTAATTTTTTTTTTATGTGTTGCTCCCTATGAATTTTTTCTTATACTAATACTTGATTAAATGTAATGAAGAGTGTAAAATATACTAGACATACATAACGCATAGTAACCCCAGGAAGTTCGCACGTGGGGATCGTGCCGGACGATGCCACTGGTCGGCGGGTTTTCTCGAGGATCTCCTGTTTCCCCGCCCTCGTTCCTGCGCTTCTCCGTTGCAGGTCATCCTCTGAGGCGCCCAGTCGTAAGACTACATCCGGAGTGCGATAACCTGGCTCTCGCATACCTTTCGTACACGATATATATATATTTATTGATACCACTTGAACGTCCTTTAACAAGGAGATCCAGCCGGGTCGACATAACTGGTGCAGGTATGGAGGGGCCGGGTTGACGCGAGAGGCAGGCGCTGAGCTCAGAAACCACGACAGCGTGACAAGGTTATAAACAGGTTTGTTTGGCGCTGGACTGGACTTGGCCAGGGGGAGGTGAAGTTGTGGCGAACACGAGATACTCTTTACTTCCGGCCGTCACCTCCTGGCTGTACTCTGAGAACAAGTGAACATCTGAGCTGGGAGCTGGTTCAAGGGATTATCAATAGTTAAAAACGTAAGCAGAAGAGTACATGATATATAATTCAGCGCTAAAAACATCAGTTCAGCAGAATTGAATTACTCACGAGACCAACGTTGCACCCAATATTTTTGGTGAAACTGAGTAAACGGTTGCAAACCATTCTATCTGTCCCTCTGTATGTGTGGGATACCTATCTATTGCTCGTAATAACAGTTTAAACCACTGTATGTATGTAAATTATATGATAAGCAGTAGTACTAGAAGCGATTTAATTGATCAACTATGTAATATATTATATTGCATTTTGTTGCTTACATCGTTGTTCGTGTGGACCATTCAATTGTAGGTTTCTGGAAGACAATTTGTAAAAATAAATAAAAACAGCAATTCTAGACAATAGATTTTGCCAGCTTTCTGAGCAAAAAATTTTTCTCCGTTAACGTATATCTGAAGAACAATCTGTGACGCCGAAATCTCGTACAGTTCATTGCAGCGCAAGAGATCACGCTTAAGAGTGCGTGATACTGATAGATAAATAAACGCTGAAAACATCAGCTGATTTCTACGCTTTTTTCGAAGCCAATATGGATGAAAATACTCAATGACAATCCTAGATAATTGTATTTTCCAACTTTATGAGTAAATATTTATCCAGAATTACTAATTCGTTACGCGTGATCTCTTGCGCCGTAGTTAAATGCACGAGGTTCCGACGTCAGAGATTGTGCCTCAGAAGTTCGTAATACTGGAAACAATTTTGTTTAAAACGTTGGCTAAAACTATTTTCTAGGATGGCTATTGTTTAACTTTCGCAAATTAGCTTCTAGAAACCTACAGTTATAGAATAATGCTTTTAGCGTTGAATTATGTACCATGCCCTCTTAACAAGCACATCGTTCTGGGTAAATGTTTATTCGTAGAGTGGGTAAATGTGATTATCAAGGATAGCTGTTTGGTAGTTTTCATGTACTGGCTTTCAAGAAGCGTAGATTCCAATTGAAGAATTCAGAGCTTAATTATCTACCCCGCCCTCTTAAGAAGTAAGCAGTAGAATCGCAAATTTGGATCGTACACAATAGTGAGGTTACTGCCTAAGTTCGGACAATTTGGATCGTACACAATAGTGAGGTTACTGCCTAAGTTCGGACAATTGGAACAAACTTTGAATATTGCATATTTTCGGCTGTATTGATTATTCCGAGGACTGTGGTTAAACGTTTAGTAAAATAATGAGGAAGTAATAATTGATAGTAATTTGAACAATGCTCCGCTTGTAATTACATTAAGAAACTTGAATTACGTGGCAAATTGCATTTTTTTCTTTAAAAATACCGCGTCTTCTGTGTATTTTATAGGCTAATGAAAGATGGTGGTTATCTTGTAAATTGGGAATGGCTTCTTGGAATACCGGACTGGATGAAGTGACGATTTCATAGGCAACAGTTCAATCGTGTATTATTAGTTTAAACCAGTGTGACTGAAAAAATGCAAAGTTCTATTGCTTAAGTGATTTATTGTGTAAACCCCTTAAGGATTATGAGTACTCACCATCTTAGCAATTTTAATTTCCTGCCGTAAGTTGCGTACAAAGAGGTTTCACTCAAATTTGCGCCCGACATTGAACAGATAGGGTTAAGTATTATCGAATTATTGCCGTATCACTACCTTCGTTAGTTTTCAGGTGGTAACCATAAGAGAAAAATAGGTACTTTTTCCGTCCGATGGCTACCACTTAAAGATTTACAATTATAGTGAAAGTGTAACAATTTGGTGACCGCTAAGAGGATGGAGTGGTCTTGTACTTCGAAAGAACAGAAGTGAAGGAGCGGTAATACTTGGTTCCTCTCACTCAGAAACTAGCCGGTCTTTAAAATCACGCAAGAGAGCTTCGTCTAGTGCCATATGACATTTGACACACCTGTCCGTTATGACTGCATTTGAGAATAATTATAGCGACGTTCATGCCGATATTATTTTATGTATATCTCCCGACGATGTATTCAACATACACGTTACCCTTGTCGTGGGCAATTAAGGGGCCTCCCTACCTGAGCTTCAAATTCGTTGCAACGAGTTACGACTATTCTTTTAATGACGAATATATTTTAATTCGTATTATATATTTGCACGTCTTCGAAAAGATCACACACGCCAATCTACCCAAATAGCAAACATCAACTGGCCCACTTGTGCATATTTGATCGTGATAAGCAGCCCACAGGCAGTAAACATTCGGAATGCACCCGCAGCCACATGTGGCATACATGATGCATAATGAAACCCCCCACACATTGACCACAAGTGTACCACAAGCATTTTTATTATACTCAGATACTTGTGGGTTAGTTTGCTAAGACTGCTTGTGGACTGTATACTGAAATATGTCAGTCGTTTTGAAGCTAAGTTGCCCACATGTAAATTACTTCCGTGTAACTAGAAACATATTTACTGACATGGCCTGATTAACAACCATGCCAGCAAAAGTAGACGATCATATTAGCGAACGTTGGCCGCTTTTGCCAACAGTTGGCCAGCTGAAAAATTATTGTCTTTGCTACTAGGGTATTTCGCTTTTGTTTAAAACATTCTGCAAGTTTATAAGTAGAGGCACGAGTATTTCGCGTATTCATCTGGCAACAGCCTAGATTTCTCAGTTATATGCGTGTACCGGCTGAAGCCTAATATCCATTGGCTTCTAACAATATAAACATGTAGCACGTGATGTCCCCGAGAATGTTTCTTTATTTATAACTGGCTTGCAGTCGTCAAATGTGTGTTAAAACCGTTCTCGTCTAATCACAGAAGGATGAGTGAAATATACATTATTGACGTTCAACCTGACCTAGAATCAATACGCGAAATAATCGTGCCTCTATTTATAAGGCAATTAGGTTCGAGCTCCTCAGATGGCCAAAATGGCTTTTATAGACTGTCGTATCTGGAAAAACGACCGGATCCGGAAAACACAACAGAAACGAGCGCTAGACTTTGATCTTGGATGACAACAAAGAAAATAATTTTGTACTGCTCAAGTCCCACGGGAAAATGGATAATAGTCGCACTGTACGTCACCTGAGTGGCATGCACGGAGATACGACAGTGCATTACATACGCCGGTCAGTGGCAACCTATCATCGGTTTTCTTCCTCATACACACACACACAGCCTATGAAGGGAGGACCCTTAAGTGTGTCGTTTGGTTGAGGCATTTCACGTGGCATCGGAGCAGGAAGGGCGAGTCTGGGACGCGCATTGAATACATCACAGCCGCGCAAGGCCGCGCAGATCAGCCAACATCGACTCGTCTCTGCTGACTTTCAGCGCCACGCTATCATTTATGACGAAATACTCAAGAACAGCAGTAATGCTGTGACTCCTCCCTGTGCTTCAAATATCCATGAACAGAATATTTCTGGTTTAAATTGATGGTTTAGCTGTTCTCACCTTCACGAAAGGAACACGTTACTACAAGCACCGGGAATGATGTAAACAGAAGGTTTTTGACGAAAATTGTGAAGTCACTGCTTTGGCGCTGCAGACCCCTTAAGGGCGCCGCCTACCTGCGCGTCAGAGGCTCATAAATGACGGAGACATAAGGTCGACCTTGAAGCGCACATCAAATGCCGCGTCGCCTCAATGAGCCAAGCGCTGAAGTACCGGGCAAAGATCTCGCCGAACCGTTTTTACTATAAGACATTAAAATGCGCGGTCTACCGCAATTTTCATCATCATTAATATTTTTTTTTATTTGTACTAGATATTTTTTTTTTCTTATTTTAGACACAAAATGTGACAAAATTTGGCTCTTATGAAATTTTTTTATACCTCATAGTTTTCGCGTAATGGCTTGTTAAAGTCATATTTTGAATGTTTCCGTTTTAACGACTACACTAAAACCAACTGATATACCAAACTAAAAAAAATCACAGTGGATAAAAACATTGCAGGCTACAATGACATGCTCATAAAATTAAAGAATAAAAATTATTTATATTTTTAAAAAAATAATTGAAGTTTTTAAATTTTTATTTTCAGTTTCAACGTTTTTTTTAAATTCAGTTAATTTTTATTCTTTAATTTCATGAGCATGTCATTGTTGCCTGCAATGTCTTTATCCACTGTGATTTTTTTTTTGAGTTTGGTATATCAGTTGGTTTTAGTGTAGTCGTTGAAACGGAAACGTGCAAAATATGACTTTAACAAGCCATTACGCGAAAACTATGAGGGATAAAAAAATTGCATAAGAGCTAAGAGCCAAATTTTGTCACATTTTGTGTCTAAAATAAGAAAAAAAAATATCTGGTGTAAATAAGAAATGGAGAAAATTGTGGTAGATGCGCCCTTAAGCGGTGACCATACAATTTTATTGGTGGAACGTCTGTAGCAAAGTTCAGTGCACATCTTAATATGAGTTTCATATACATCCGGTTATTACACTTTGAAGTAGCAGTCTGAAAAGGCCGTTTTCAGCCACGTTGGAGGGCTTAAAAACAGTGTTTGTAATGAGCATAGTGTCTTCACAAAAACCCTCCGACCGGGTCCGAAGCGTGTTTTCTTGTAGTACTATAACACACAATGGGCGCAGGTAGATTAGTTTCGTAAAAAAACATGTTTACGAACGCACTGCAGCGCATTGTAAGCGTGTGGTATACAGCCCCCTTAATGTAGCCGCCTATCACGTGCTTACAATGCGAGTTCGTAAACACATATTTGTTAATGAAACTATTCCACGTGTGCCCATTGTGTCAGTGTACGAAATTAAAGTAGGCCTACACTTCAAACGATGACGGAAAGGTAGTTTCAAAACATCACGTCAATTATAAAAATAATTTCAGAGCCTCTCAAAAATGCTAAAAACAGTTTTCCCAGCATGTTATATATTTAAACATAAACTTTCCCGAGATTCGTGTGTCACTACTGTAGAAACACGGGAATGGAAATTTCTTTAAACTTTTCACCAGTGAATTGGTGATGTCATCACTGAGAGTGTCAGTCAGGCGAATTATCTACGATACAACTTCACGCCCTTTCACTGTCTTGAGGTAGAGGCGATACTGCGCCAGATGAGCCAATCAACATCGCCCTTAGCGTCCTGCCTCACACAACCACACGGCCAGTAGGCGGACGCATTGGTTAGTTTTCCCTATCCCAATTAAGAGGGCCTATAATCACCGTTAAAAAGTGGAATCTACCTCCAGGAACAAAAATATTCCAAAATGCTATTCGTTGAGACGGGAAAAATTCGCGGTTCTCTGACCTGTAGGCCAGCCTGCAAGAATATTTAAGAACTGAAGCAGAGAGCAGATGCTCGTTAACTGCTGGCTGTTAAAGTGGTATAGACCCGTGTTAGTTATATTTATATTATTGGCATAGAATCTTCCAGGAGGTGTGGAATAAGTCAAATACCACTTGCAAAAATGACACAAACTTACAGTTTTGGAATTCTAGCTTGTGCACAAATAAAATCGCGAATTGTTCATGTCTGTAGAGCCTATTCGTGCTTGACGGAACTAAAATATTTGGCGGTGTTGTTAAGTGGCAGACGCAAGTGATACGGCGCCCACGAATCCTCACTTGAGCAATTGATCTCCACGAGACGCTGAGCCATGCGCTAATGTTCGCGTGTAGACCATGTCACAGACTAAATAGTATTACAGACGCGAAATGACATGGCGGTTCGTTTGATACGGGCGAACTTCAAAGCTTATTGGCTGTCCGAGGCTGTTGATACCAGCCCCGTGTATGTTTGGATCCTGCATGTTACTGCAGGTTTCCTATTGGCCTGGCTACCGGCTAGCAGGTCAGCCACCTTACGCTGATTGGCGGTAGGTGTTTCCGCCATCTTGCTGGCCAGGGAAGCCATTTTGCTGGCGTGTGTGACTGAGTTCGCTATCCATCCGGCTATTTCACTTCTGTATTCCTAAATATTCTGTGACCATGTGTTGTTGCTTGCAGTCACGCATGTTCGTGTTGTTGTACAGTTGTTCCCGCACTTCTTACACGCCGTTCAATCACGAGGTGGGAGCGTGTTTGTAATGTGTTCCTTGTCAAACAAATATAACTAAATAATCGGAAATTGTGGGTGAGACGTCTGTTTGCAGAACGCAGTAGAACGTCATTGCCAAACTTACTTGATGTCATTTGAAAAACTTCTTACAAAAAATTCATGGATAATTTTTAATTCTTGAATTTTTAAATTTTAATATTTCTAATTTCAGCAATGTTTTTCAATTAAAAAATATGTTATTTTTTGTTGTTACGTATGAGACCTTGTAGCTTACAACGTCGTTATTTATTGTATCCCCCCCCCCCTCGATTTGGCATCTCAGTTGGTTTTAGTGGCGTACATAAAACCGTAAAATGCAAACTTTTGAAAACTATGAAAGATAAAAAAATTTCATAACAGCAAAATTAATCACAATTTATGTCTAAAATAAGATAAAAGTATCCGGTACAAGTACAAAAACAACAACACGACTATGAAAATTGCAGTAGACCGCGCTTTCAAGTGTCGGACGGTCAGCTAACACCCATCCAGCTGGGCAAAATTAAAAAATGATGTGTGTATGTTGCCGTGGAGAAATAATGATGGATAGAGTTGAGTTGGTACACTGTGACTATTTTTTACTGTAATGAAAATGTTTAAGCCTTTATATAGGTTTTGTATAGTGGCATGGCAACGTCTTTAAAGGGAAAGTAACTGACCTACCGAAATATAAGCATTGACGCTGAAGTACAGTGTCACAGGCTACGTCAAGATATGTATAAAACCTGTATTCATTTTTTTTTGTGTTTATAAAAAAAATCAGAAAAGTGTAAGTTAGCATTTCAAATTCAGTATTTATTTCAGTAATAAAATTAATTCAATGCGGTGTTTATAAAAATATTGACGTAGCTCGTGTCACGGTCATTCAGAGTTAATTATTTCATGTAGGTAAGGAAGTTAATTTCCTGTGAAACATAAAACCGGTTTATACACATTTGGACTTCGTCATGCCATTCTGACACAACGTATCTGTCTGCAGACCAATAACAGGCATCAAATATTACAATATCGCGGGGATTCTTATTGGCTCAGTCAAATAGGGCAGCAGGTCCAAATACAATCCAAAGCCAGTAATATTCTGGTGAACTGAACGTGTTTTAAAATCTAGCAAACAGTCAAGTTTTCCCGCGATACACCATCATCTTTGACGATGGTTTATCGCGTGAAGTGTTGAACGTTTGCTAGGCTTCAATATTATATATTAATTTCCGACGCTTTTATTTCTTTACTTTTGAGTTCCTATTTGACCGGACCAATACATGATAACTCTGGTACGCTATCAGTGAACGTCTGTGATTCGTCTGTGAACAGCCACGCCGTGGCATGCGACCCTCGACCAATCACACACGGCGCAGGAAACTACACTGATTTGGAGAAGACGCTGGCAGAATTAATTCTCGGGATTTTCCACCATTCCTAACCATTATTAGAGACGGGGAAAATTCGCGTGTTCAGTGACATGTAAGCTAACCTGCAAGAATATATGTGCACAGGAGCAGACAACAGATGCTCATTGGCTGCTTGCTGTTAAAGTGATACATGTCCGCATTATTGGCACATAGACTTCCAGGAGGTGTCAAATGAGCCATAGGCCAACTGCGAAAGTGAAGCAAACTTACATTTGTTGAAATTATAGATTGTGCCCAAATGAAATTGCCAATTTTTCAGGTCTCTAGCCATTATACGAAAACTATTAAAGCAAAAAAAATTAATTACATTAAAAAATAGTTACAATATATGTCTACAAAACAGACCAAATCTCGTACAAATAAAAAATGATTAAAACAGGAGAATATTTGGGTGACCCGCCCCTTGAGTCAAAGATCACATCAGATGGTCGTGCTTGAATAGTTGGGAGCCGTCATCTCAGTTACCGGGCCGCTAACTCTGGTCTGTTGTAATGCTGTCCTCATCGACCGCTAGGTGGAGCTGCTGGGCCTGTTGCATAACTGGTCGATACCAGCCAGACGCGACTAATACAGTCCTCGCAGGCGTGCTCATTAGACTAAGTTATGACCCTCGGCAAGTTCCTGTCCCGTAGAGAATGTCTTTGTACAAATACGGTAGTAATTGCAATAAGCAGATACATGCAACATTCCCATTATTTCTTGCAACCAGGGCAGACTCCAAGTGGATATATAATCGTCCAACGTCCCCCATAGACAAACAATGCTGTGGTCTGCCGAGTAAAATGCATCTATCCAATTAGCAAAAGTTGCATGTTTGAGTGACCAACCTACTGTAAAGCGGAAAAGCAATATTTTTAAACAATTTTGAGCAATTTTATGGGCCACCAACCGCAGAAACTTAGGAAGGTTTTGTGCTACCTAATGAGCTAAAAGATATGATTAGAGACAGGAAATTTCGTAAAAATATTTTTGCAGCACTTTGTTTCAGTGCCTCACGTGCGCACCTGCATCTCGGCTTTGTGGTCAGTGATTGGATGCCGTAACACCCAGCGTGTGGAGGTTAAACCCGAAAGTCACAGACGTGATGTGTGGCAGTTATCCGTGTACTAATTGGCACAGTCAAATGAATAACGACTCTGCACAAGAGACTCTTGTCAATAACCATGAAGATGAGCTGCAGGTGTGCACGTAAGGCACTGAAACAAAGTGGGGCAAATATCTTTTCACCAAAAAATCCCGCCCCTAGATATGACGCAGCCGAGGACGCCTTTCAAATTTTTTGAACCTCTGATAGAATCGCCAGATAAATTTACACATCCATTTTATATGATGTTCTCTATTTTACAGTGCGGATTTTTTGTATCTTTGTGGGTGATTGCTAAGGTATTTGGAATTATTCAAAACCTTTCTCATGGTTGGAGGGTGGCTATGAAACTAGCTGGTGTGGCCAAACAAGAATGGATATTTTGAGAGTTTTTTCTACAGAAACCTTTAAAACTATATAGAAAAGCTATTGGTAATTTGTCAAAAGCGGAACGTTAACATATGTGATCTTCTATCGTCTGGGATGAAAAATACACAACGAATTGGGCTTGTAGTCCTGAAGAATATATTTTTGTTACAGTCAGCATACCATTTAAGACTGCTTCCTTTCAGAATCGAACTGAAAGTTTCTTGATCACAAGCTTTCCTTATTTTCCCGGAAGGAAGCAGTGATATGGAACTAAAAGTGAAGAACTGGACTATTTAAATCAGTAAAATATTGCGTAAGTAATTTGGAGGATAAGGTTGTTTAGAGTCGCAGCTGAACTACACTTGTGCAGAAGAAAATGAATGAGAGAAAATGTAAATCCTTCACGTGGCATGACTGGACCACAGACTAAATAGTAACACAGACGTGAAATGACGTGGCGGCTCGTTTGATACGTGCGAACTTGGCCGATTATTGGCTGCCCGAATCTGTTGATACCATTGCCGTGTCTGTTTGGTTCCTGCCTATTACGGCAGGTTTCCTATTGGCCTGGCTGCCAGCTAGCAGCGCAGACGCCTTACACTGATTGGCGAGTATTTCCGCCATGATGCTGGCCAGGAACGCCATTTTGCTGGCGTGTGTGACTGAGTTCGCTGAAGTACCAGCTATTTCACTTCTGTATTCCTAAATATTCTGTGACTGGACAGTGGAGATGGCAAGAATATTTCTGCCGCCGTATTTTACAAAACAGTGCAGGGGCCTCCAACCTTGTATGATTACTAGAGGCTAGATTATTTCGCGTATTGGTTCTAGGTCAAGCTGAATGCCAATATTGTATACTTCACTACTCCTTCTGTGATTAGACGACACCTGTTTCAACACATCTTTGACGACTGCAAGCCTGTGATAAATAAGGATATCAGTCGTGGTGGTAACCCGTGTTACGGTTACAAGCCAATGGATATTTGACTTTGGCCAGTGTGCGTATAGGGCTGAGAAGTCTAGGCTGTTGCCAGATGAACACGCGAAATACTCGTGCCTATAGTGATTACGTGATGGTCATGTAGTTGCAGTAACCTGACTGAGATTGACTCAGTGAAATAAGAGTAATATTTTCATAAAGGCACGTTGCCCAATAACCACGAAGCAGAACTGCAGGTGCGTACGTAATACACTGACACAAACTGGGGCTAAACTATTTTCGCGGAAATCAACAGTCCCTGTTAATCGGTTTGACCAGTGCGTGTCTAGGACTGAGAAGTCTATCGTCAAATTCTCGCACCTCTCCCATACATCACACAATGTGAATCATTGTTTCAGAAACATTTCAAAGACTTTACAATGTCTCGTTTAGATAACACTTCATTTGAATATTTAACTTAAATTTCTGAAACATTCCAATGTAATATTACGTGTCTCATGTTTCAGATAGGTCTCAGTAATGTTCCGCTGAAACTTCCAACAGAACGATGGCTTATATTTCACAGTACACATTCCAGAAACATTCCAGTTATATTGCGATGTAATATTTCAATAAGAATGTTTCAAATAGGTCTCCGGAAGTTTAGTCGAGACATTAGCCGCCATTATCGCTGAGTAGCCATGTTGCTTGTTGGATAGGAGGCTTTTTTAGTACCTATTTGTTCCAAACAACTAGATACAGGTTGTTACAAAAAGGTACGACAAAACTTTCAGGAAACATTCCACACACACAAAGAAAGAAAATGTGTTATGTGGACATATGTTCGGAAACGCGTAATGCCCATGGTAGAGCCCTTTCCATTACCTCTCGTTACATGTTATCGTAAGAAACATTTCGTACAGACACTGTTCCAATTACCCAATGGAATGTTTCGTTAGAATGTGCGTTACTTCCTAGGATCGATGTGACGGAAGGTAATCGTGACAGCATTGCGTCTCTTCAACTCACATGAAATGATGGACTGGGAGCACACAATGGCCCACCTAAGAAAGTAAAGTACATTGTAAAGAACCAATCCATTGTGTATTTGGGACATCATCTGTACGAAGTGTTATTTACGATGACATTTAACTAGATGTAAGGAATTGAGCTCTATTATGGTAACCAAACGTTTCCGGACATATGTCCATGTCACATGTTTTCTTCTTTTGTGTGTGTGTGGAATGTTTCCTGAAAGTTTGGCCGTACCTTTTTGTAACACCGTGTATAATGTTAGTATTTAACACTCCTTATTGCGCTGCTATTTCAACATAAAAACCTGTTTTGTTAAACACAATGTAGTTGTTAATATTGACAGTTCAAACTTTTACCATGTATAACAAACAGCATATGGATATTCTTATAGTGAAAATATCAACTAATACCGTACCTCTAGTTAGAGCCGAAACTATTATGCAATTTTCACATATTAATCTTAATAATTGTCTACTATTTATAATGCTAATGAGTTTCTTTTATCAAAATCTAATGTAATTAACTACTTTCACACATCAGAAGGCGTAGTAGTCGAGTGGCGCCGACCCCCTGTGGCTCAGTTGGTTGAGCGGCCGGCTTTAGTGCGGAGGGTTCTGGGTTCGATTCCCAGGTCAGGCTGGGTGTAAATTTGTGTTTGTCCATTTGGGTCTCAAAAATTGTCACTATGCAAATTGTCTCACGAAAAGGGAGGGAATGGTTGGTGCAGTGGTGATGCGGAAAAAAAAAGTGGCTAGTATCAGAACATTCAAGATGAAATGTCGTAGGATCGAATCTCGTTCAAGTCGCGATGTATATTTTTATGATTATAAATGGTGTCAAGGCACCACTGCCAAGTATATACATAACAGAAATTTTTTTTTCTAAAAATACTAAATTTATTTTTATATTGTTGTGTTTACTGCAAAGTATTTTTCCATTACACTGCAATATTTCTGAGACGTTTCACTGCAATATTTCTGAGACGTTTCACTGCAATATTTCTGAGAGAGGACGTAGCTACATTGCTGAGACGTTGCTGAAACATCTCTGAAATGTTTCGTTATGTTACAGAGATGTTAGAGATGTTTCAGTGAAACATTTCTGAAATGTAACTGAAACATTGTGTGCTGTCTGGGCTAGGGCGCACCCTGGAAGTGTGTGTGGGGTAAAGGGGGCGGGAGGGGGGGGGGGCTAGTTGGTGACGCTTGCCCCCTCGTCCCAAAGAAGGGGTGAAGTTTTTAATTTTTATACCAATTTGTATGAGTACTAGTAGTGCAGTTGCGTACATGTGTGTTGAGAGGTTGTTAAAAGCAAAATATGTTCATATGTTTATGAACCCCAGCACAGAGCAATGTATAAGATCTTTGTCGAGATCCACGCGGCCACCTGCCTGTAGTTAGCAGAATTTATTCACTAGGTCGTGTGCACTCGTCAAGCCAAAATCCTGGCTACACCCATACCTGTAATTCGTTATCACTGCGTGTGTCGTGTGCCGGATAAGTGGCAGAGGGAGGGAATTAGAGCGGGAGTGGGGAGTGGAAAGAAGAGGGAGGGATATGTTGATAGAAGCGGTCGACAAAGTATACACCAGTGCCATCTGTACAGACGCTGCGCAACTACGTGCTCCAACTAAACATCTTCGCGCGCTCGACAACCGCTAATATCTTCTTCACACAACGATGCCGAAAGAGAGAGAGAGAGAGTGAGAGAGAGAGAGAGGGGGAAACTCATTCAATTAAGTCTTATTTGATATTTTCGTATTGATAGTACTGAGTATTCGACTCAATCCATGCTTAGTTGCTGAGTACTAAATGATTAGTTATAAAATGACGTAATGTTGTATTTCCTGACATTCAGGAGAATCCTGATGCTATTTCGAATATTTTTTATTGTAGTGAGCCCGGTCTGGTGAGGTGTGAGAGGGTTTTACGGTCCTCGACTGGTGCATGGACGGCGTTGTGCCTAACGGCGGCCTAAAATTGAGATAAGCATTACGCCGTTAGGCATTACGCCGGTTCCCCGTTCCTTTATACACGAAACTTCTTAACTTATTCATATAATGTTTATCTACGAAAACAACACACACTTGAAACGATGCTTCTATGTTTTTAAGAATTCAGCACGAAGATTAGAAACATGATTATTTTTTTAACTCCTAAAATACCACCTGAACTCGTAAAGTGCAAATCGCGAACCATGGGCTGACCTTTGCTACAAACCGAAGATAAAAATTTTGGCCACAGCTTAGGAAAAAGACTAAAAGGAAAATTTTTCACGCCAGTCTGCCGCGCTGTAAATATAAGCGATATGCTTCCCGCTTATCGCTACGCTGTTCTCACGAGCATGAAGGTGAAGTAAGGTGAAGGGTCAACACAACAGCCATGCCCTGGCCGGAGTTATAATCCAGGACCTCTCGCACCGTAGACCTGCGCCCAACAGACTATGCTACGGAGGCAGGCTTATGATTAGAGGTACGTCAATTTAGCGGATTCATCTGGCAGCAGCCTAGACTTGTCAGTCCTATACACCCACTGGCCACAATCGATTATCTATTCGCTTATAACCGTACAAGCGGGTAACAAGCGATATCCCTACGCATTATTTCCTTATTTACTACTGGTTTGCAGTAGTCGAACGCGTTTCGTAACAGCCGCCAGCAAGTCACAGACATGACAATGAAGTATACATAATTGGCGTTAAACCTGACCTGGAATGTATCTGCGAAATTTACGTACCTCTTCTTATTGTGCTCTAGCATCACTTCCGGCGATGTATGGGTAGAGCCCACGTTTTTTTAGCGAAAATAATTCTGCAACAGATTGTCTCAATGCCATATGTGTACATATGCAACCCTGCTTCATGGTCAGTGATTGGCTGTTTGACACTCAGCGTCTAGGGTTCTACCAGCTAATCACAGACGTGTGGTGTCGCAGTAACCTTGTTCTTGTTGGCACAGTCAAATGAGCCACGTCTGTGCAATAATTAGAGATTACGGTATATCGCGAACATTTTTTTTGAGTCAACATACTCCTGAAAACACTGTAGTTTCTTGTGGCATGTATCATTTGGTCTGACACAACGTACCTGTCTGCAGACCAATAATAGGCATTTCATATTGTTATTAACTTAGTCAAATGGTCCATCAGCTCTACGAACAAGCTAAAGCCAGTAATATTCTGGTAAGTTGAACGTGCGATGAAAACCCAACAAACTGTCAATCTTTCCCGCGATAAATCATCATCTCTGGCAATAATTAGAGACATGCAAAATTCGCGTTATCATTTGGTAGCAGACTAAACTTCACATTTCTATACATAACATAGCATAATCTGTGGTTCAATTGGCCAGGAACTTTTATAAGTTGTCATTTAAGTGTGTTACGTCTCTACCGTGTAAGCATTCTCCGTGGCAAGTCACGACTATATCGGCCAGCGGGAGACGTCGAACGAGACTATAGTCACTTGGAGTCTAGTCAGATGTCATAAAATAACACGAATTTTGCATGTCTAGCAATAATACATTCTGCTAATAACCATGAAGCAAAGTTTCACGTGTGAACATAAGGCATTGGAACAAACTGTTGCAGACTTATTTTCGCGAAAAATCGTGGTCTCTATTTAAGGGACTATTCGTTACTACAAGCGGTTTCCTGCCTGCCAATGCCATAGGTTCCGATTAAAATGACCTCAATGTAGACGATAGCTAGAGGTGGTGGTTATTCGCGGGAAAACTTGACTGTTGCTGGGTTTCAACGCACGTTCAGCTTAATAGAAGATTACTGCTTGTCTCTTGTACGTGGAGCTATTACCCTATTTGACTGAGCCAATAAGATTCCCGCTATTGTAATATTTGATGTCTGTTATTAATCTGCATGCAGCTATGTTGTGTCAAACGTATATAACCCAATCATTCATGCTGCAAGAAACTGCAATGTTTTCAAGGGTATGTTGGCACAAAACATTTTCGCGATAAGTTAACTTCTACCTACCTTCCTTTCACGTGACAACTGGAACTTGGGCCAATAATAAATGGGTCTCTTTAGTATTGGGGGGGGGGGGGTTGCATCCATTAAATTTGCAAGATAGTATACGTCGTTTCTAAGTGGAATTGTTGAACACAGTTTCTGGTTAATTTTATCTTAAGGTTGCAGTATCAGTGATAATGTTTTCAAATAAACGTGTTTATTAAGGGTGCCGCCTACCACGCCCTTAAATTGCGTTACATTATCTTCACAAATACCTTTTTCCCTACGAAACTATTCCACATATACCCATTGTGCCAATGTACGAAAACAAACACACTTCACATAATTACAGTTTGGTTGTAGGTACTACTCTGAACAGTTCCTTCAACAATCTGTTTTGTAGAAGAAACAAAGAGCCTTGTTGATTTTACACACCAGATGGTAACTTCTACAAAACAGATTGTTGAAGAAACTGTCCAGAGTAGTACCAACAGCCAAAATGTTTTGCTGTCCCTATTTTAACAGAAGTATGGTACCTGCAACTATACTTTTTTTCAGTGAATTATGACTTAAATCGGTATTGAAACTTTATCAAACAGCTAATATTCCTTAAGTATTTTCACAGTTTTTCTTCTGTTCTCCAGCAAACTTACAAATATTTAGATACATGCAAAGTTTGCGTTATTTTCTGGCAGCTGACTAGACTCCAAATGACTATAGACTCGTTCAACGTCTCCCGCTGACCAATATTGTCGTGACTTGCCACGGAGAATGCTTACACGGTAGAGACTTTACACACGTAAATGACAACGCATAAAAGTTCGTGGCCAATTGAATCACAGATTATGCTCTGTTATGTATAGGAAAGTGAAGTTTAGACTGTTACCATACGATAACGCGAATGTTGCATGTCTCTACCAATATCACGCTATTTACTATTCGTTACTTCAGTTTCCTTCCCTAGTGTGGTGGACAGTAGGTCATTTAAAAATTCTTAACGTTTTCCTTCGTAAAAATTGGTGAACGTGTACGAGATAAAGTATAATAATGCATTGTTTGGAATAATTAGTTTCACTTCACGTCTGTTGTTAATGTTGTTTGTTGTCGGGAGGTGCAACTACAAAGACTGGTAGCCAGGAAGAATGCAGCGAACAACAAGTCTGAGTGTGACAAGCAATCGAGCGAGTCAAGATAGGAGAGGGAGGGGGTTGGAGCTAGAAGGAATTGGAGTGTTATAATTTAAGGAGGGTGGAAGATATTTTACAGCGTGGCATGTTTGAACGAACACACACACACACACACTAGTTACGTTGCACTGTGAGATTTTTTATTATTAAACACTGGGAAAAAAATTGGGTGAAATTCCGTTTACATGTAAGAGAGAATTTCTGCACATGTGTGGTGGTAAATTTACATAAATAACTAAGTGAAATATTAATAAATAACTATGGAAAACGACCTGACTAATTTTTTTAAATTTATTTTTCAAGTAAGGGAATATTTCTTACACAGTAACGTCTTATCAGTAAAAGTAAGAAAACTTGTACACCCACGCAAACTTTGGAGGCATTTCAAGCCACAGCCCAAAACACTGGACCTAGAAACGTGGAATGTTGAGGGTGGGTTCCCCTCGGCACGTAGGCAAACGTAAGGCAGGATTTTTCGAAATCCGCCCCCTAAGGAGGTGAAAAGAGGTAATAATGTGCTTGAAGAATCGTTGATAAGTAGAGGTGCGTCAATTTCGCAGATTCATCTGGCAGCAGCCTAGACTTGTCAGTCCTATACACCCACTGGACACAATCGATTATCTATTGGCTTATATCCGTACAAGCGGGTAACAAGCGATATCCCTACGCATTATTTCCTTATTTTAACTACTGGCTGGCAGTAGTCAAACGCGTAACAGCCGCCAGCAAGTCACAGACATGACAATGAAGTATACATAATTGGCGTTCAACCTGACCTGGAATGTATCTGCGAAATTTACGTACCTCTATTGATAAGGCTTGAATCCAACGGGCTATCGCCGTGATTTTCACTTCGGTAGGACAATTCATGAACATTGATATCAAGGTTATGCTCTCTTTTTTCTACTTTTTACACGATAAAATATTTTTAAGCTTAAACGAGAGCAGATATCATAAATATGTTGGGCGGTTTTGTTTAAAATGGGATTCTCCATGTTGTCTGATTTATTTATAGGCAGTAAGTAGAGTGGTATTAGTTATGCAACTAACGAAATTCTGGTTAATCAATATTTTAGTCCATACAGTATAATTTACTGTCCTGAAAAAAAAATTATCTATAACGGCAAAAACTATTTCAGAAAAAACCTGCCAAACAGATTTTTGATATCTGCTCTCGTTTAAGCTTAAAAAATAATAATCGCAAACACAAGTATAAACAAGAGGCCTTAAACAATTTTAGGATTTTTTTTTTTTTTTTTTTCGAATTTGACACCTAAAAAGATGAAAAGGTATGAAAAGGGCTGTCAGTAAATTGTCGATAAAACTCGATGGGCTATCATCACGGGTTTGATTTCAGTGTTACATCCATGATTTTGAAGTACTATAAATTTTAATTAAAGTTTTTTTAATAAATTCAACTCTTTAGTGGGTGAAAATACGTGAAATGTGTTTTTAATAAGTCTCTTAACTACATCCATCGAACCCACGAGATGTAGTTACTGTTTGCTTCAGAATTACGATTACGTAAATACTCGTAAATACATTTCAGAGTTATTTTTTTTTTCCTTTTAATTTGATCTCTAGACTGTAAAGGGGTGAAATGTATTTCTAACTGAATCGTCGTTTTAGCTTTGACCGAACAGGTTATTGGCTGTCGTCGACATTTTGACTTTAGCTGGAAGCTTATATAAATGTCTAAAATGTGATTTTAAGATTTTTAGCATTTCAGGTCTTGAAGGAGTGAAAGTGCGTAGGCCAAAGGTGAGGTGATTTTTCTTCAGAATGACACTTACGTAAATTCATAAGCTAACGTGCGTGCACACATACATATAAATATAATATTTTCCTACCAGCTACCATGCGGAAAAATTAGTTTGAAAACCATTCAAGACACGCGATCCGAAAAGCTATTACAACCAATAAGTTACACGGAGTTATATTCTACAATTATATAGATGCGTAATGTGGTATACAATCTTTATGTTCGTGGTCTTCAACGAGATGTATAGTTAACATATATGACGGGAGCAACTATTTTCAAGGCTCTAAGTTGAAGCCTGTTTTAACTGGCTCACCATTTTATCTATAGTCAAAACATTGTTAGCTAATGCGTGTGGTAACATAGATTTTATCGAGAATTGTGAGAGATAGTTTGGGATATTGATAGTTGCGGTATTTGACTGTCGAGCAACAACTATGCCTGTTCAATGTATCATTAGAGAATATTCGTACCATGCCGAATACAATAAACTGCTCCAGTCTACATCATATTGTGATGCCTAGCTCTATGTATAACCTCAGCAATAAAACAAAATATTTATCATAGTAAAAGTACTGTAGGCCTTGTTTATACAGTTTAGAGAAATTGTATGTATGTTATTATTTGCAGTTTTTGCGATATTTGTCTTTAATATTACTATACGTGGAATATTGCTTGGGTACTACAACTATTATTATTTCTCCATTAGACTAAAGGAAATTATTAGGTACAGGTTTTCTCTGAAATCTAATTAACAAAAAAATTAATAAATAAAAGATTGGTACCTGCTATGAGACAGGATAAGTGTTACTGAAATCTTTACAGTTTACAGTTAATACAAATGCAACAAAATACAATAACCTTTCAACAGAGATGATGGTTTATCGCGGGGAAACTAGACTGTTTGCTGGAGTTCAACACACATTCATCTTACCAGAAGATTACTGGCTTTAGCGCATACTTAGCGTTGTTACCCTATTTGACTGAGCCAATAAGAATCCCGACATTGAAAATATTTTATGCCGCTTATTGGTCTGCAGACAGCTAAGTCATGTCACAAGTATATCACCGAATAATATATGTTGCAACAAACTACAGCGTTTTTAGGATATGTTGGCACAAACATTTTTGCGATATACCGTAATCTCTACCTATTAACAAAACATAACATTTACTAAATTGGGTAAAATTTCATTACTAGAAGGGAAAGGAAAATGCGCACTGCATGATGGTATGGAGCACTGCATGATGGTATGGAGCACTGCATGATGGTATGGCCATGGCTGAAATATGCTGCCACAGAGTAGGATACATATGTGGAAGTTGAGGTGCAGGAAATAGAAAAGGTGCAAAGAAGGGCAGCGAGATTGGGCGAATGGTAGGTGAAGAAGAGGTACTATGGAGAGGATGAAGAGAATCATAGGCCATCTGTAGGGACCCTTGTTTTTCGCAAAAAGAATTTTGCCCCAGTTTATTTCAGTGCCTTACATCTGCAATTTGCTTCATGGTTATTGGCAGTGTGTGTATGTAAAGAGCAGTATCTCATTTGACGGAGCCAATTACAATAATGTTCCTGCAATACCTCACGTCTATTATTTGCCGGTAGACTCACAAAGCTCGTGAGAGTTAAAATATCAAATCACTGACCACGAAGCAGAACTGCAGATGTGCACGTAAGGTATTGAAACAAAGTGGGGCAAAATTATTTTCGCGAAAAATAGGGGTCCCTAATCTTCTATAACGATGAAAGAAATAGGATGGAGTACATTGAAGGACAGAAGAAGAGTTGAAAGGCTGGTTAGGATGTACAGACTTGTGAATATAGAGAGAATGGTTGGGGAGGGTTTATGGGAAGAGTAAACAGCAGTGAAAAAGTTCAAGTGTATTGGAGAAGAACGAAGTGGGTTGACAGTCTATGCTTGTGAGGTCGGTGAGGGAGGGTAATATTTTGCACAATGATCTGGTAACTGTTAGGGGGTTTGAAAGGTTCAGGAGGGTTTGAAAATGGTAGCCTAGGTGGGCAGGAAGGATTGATATCGCCACATGGCGACACACCAATTGCAAATATTAATTTATTTACTTAAGCTAGAAGTTCTTAAATTGAGAAGGAGATCGATAAGGGTGTCTACTGTTTATTTAGTAAACATGTTATATGAATGGTTCATGTTGTAGTAATAAGGATGTATTATAGTATTTTTTAAATTTTATATGCACAAACGCGGGCTTATTTCCAGACGTTTGGTCGTGTTATAATTTACAATTATCAGTAGTCCTAATAAAAATAACCTTACTTTAAAAAGTCTTGCCCAGGAAAATACAAAACTAAGATAATAATTAAAATTACAGACACCTAAAATGCATTGTATGCTTATTTTATGCTCGCTTAGATTCTTGTTTGCTTTAACGTTTAAAAATATAATTTTGGACTGTGGGCCAGTTATATAGCTGCCTACACATTTACGCCAGTTGTTTTCACATGTTATTAACGATTTGATTTCGTTCCCATAATATTAAAAGATATACAGAGGTGTGTATGTGCTTCACATGCCACATACACAATGCGTCTTAAGGTTTGTTTTTCTATTATCATCGGTACGTATACGTAATTATCCCTAGCCTACACCCTATTACGCCCAGGGCTGGGCAGTATTTGAAATACATGTATTTGAAATACGTATTTGAAATACTTTCTGTATTTTGTATTTTGAAATTTAATGGCAGCTAGTATTTTGTATTTTGTATTTTAAATACATTTTAGAGGTATTTTCAGATTGAAAATACAAAATACTGTTGAAAATACTTCAAAGTTTATGTATTTATTTGGGGCAATCACAAGCGAAGTATCAAATGAGGAACGACTGCTACAATACAATGTACTGAGTTACCGCACTTACAATCGATACTTATCGATTTTTTCCTCCAGTCTGCAGTTACCCTATCCTTTTCGTACTCTGTGGACTGTTTGTGGCTAAAACAGAATACAGTATTTAGACATGGAAAACAATATTCAACTTCCGTCTATCTTGGACGGTAAGTATTTTACTGTGAGTAAAATAAAAGAAGATAAGGTTGAAGCATCTTGTATGATATGCAAATCTACAAGGAATAAGGACACTACGATTTGTGGATCATTGAAGGCTACAACAAACTTCAAAACCC
>PNEQ01041899.1:0-34256 GCA_003012365.1 Medauroidea extradentata
AATGGCGGCTCCCTGTGACAGCCTCGAGCTGACTCGCGAAATTGAGTCAGTTTGCCGCTTTAAGCAGCCGGAGGGTCAAGGTCGATTTTGGGTCAATGACTCGGTGGTTGGAGGGAAATTTGGGAAATTTTGAGGGAAAAAAGGGAAATTTTGAGTCAAAATGAGCAGATTTTGAGGGAAAAAGGGAAATTTTGAGGGGGAAAAGGGAAATTTTGAGGAAAATCCAAGATGGCGGCCGAGGCTCCGAGCTTTGACGCCCCGCGCCCCCAAAGTGCACCTACCAAACCCATCTACTAATGTGGAATGGGTTGTTATGCTGCAGGACTTATAATTGATTAATTTTCGGCGCCTTGTTTAGTTAATTGTTTGGGTTTTTCTTGAGTTGAAGTCCTGTAGCATAATGGCCCAAATCCTAGTGTCTCGTTCGAGTTTTTGCTGTTTGTTGTTTTTCAATTTTGATCAGTAATTCAGGTTAACTTTCGCGTTTGGGTTTTTCAATGTTTAACTTTTGGTAACTTCTGTAATTTTCCCTAATTAAAGAGAGAGAGAGATAGAGGCAGACATTTAGATTTTATAGTCACGTTTCGTTTGTTTATTAACTTATAATTGCTGGCATGTAATTTTCAAGGTTAGACCTTTGCAGTGAAAGTAGTTTATTATAGGTAATTTATAATATTTGGAATGAGTAATTTTCGTGAACCGTATACAGGGTGAGTCTGGAGGAAAGGTACATGCTTTTAGGGGTGATAGTACTGGTGATTCTGAACAAAATGTTTCTAATAAACATATTCCCTTTTCCTAACCGTTTCCGAGAAACCTAATGAAAACAACAAGGAACGTGATAAATGCAGGTGACGGTAAATCACGCTACTGATATCTTATGTTGTGTGTAATTTTGTACATATCCACACAGTGGCGCTCTAAGCATGGTGCAGTTGTTTACCTCAGTCTCAGTCCTACAGTGCTTGCCCTAGTATTGGGAACTACAGTGAATACAGTTCAGTGTAGTCAAAAATGCCACAGGTCTTCATACAAGCAGAGTATACTGACATTATGTTTGTCTACGGTTTCACCGATGGGAATTCCAGAGCCGCTGTTCGTGAGTACGAACGACGATTTCCTAATCGCAGAGTTCCAGATAGCAGGGTGTTTGCAGGATTGCGTGACCGTGGTACGCTTCCCAGCGTAAATGTTGTCTACGAACGTCCCGTACAACAAGCTCTTAATGAAGTTGAGAACATTCTTCAGGTACTAGAACGCAATCCAACAACTAGCTCGAGACGAATTGCTGCTCAACTTCGTATTCCCCAAACAAGAGTGTTACGCACAGTACACGAGCAGGGTCTGTATTCTTATCATCAACCGAGTGTACAATATCTGTACGAAGGAGATGATGTCCACCGGCAAGAATGATGTCAGTGGATCATAGCCAATGATCGATTAATTACACGTATTCTGTTCACTGATGAGTTAACATTTACCCGCAACGGAATCAACAACACACACAAATCTCACGTATGGGCAGACGAAAATCTACACCCTACTGTAGAAAGGAATTTTCAACGACTTTTCTCAGTTAACGTGTGGTGCGGTATTATTGATGACCAACTCATCGGTCCAGTAGTTTTAGATAATCGTCTTATGGAGTACGGTATCTTGATTTTCTTCAAAACGTGTTACCAGAATACGATGAGGATATTCCTTTGGCAATAAGAGCTCGTATGTACTTTCAGAAAGACGGAGCTCTTGCACATTATGTACGGCCAGTGACACAGTACCTCAACGAAACGTATCCTGGGCGTTGGATCGGTCGCCATGGAGTCGTTGCTTGGCCATCGAGGTCACCTGATCTTACCCCGTTGGATTACTGTGTGTGAGGTTGGCTTAATAGCGAAGTCTATACGCGCAGGGTGGACACAAGAGAGGAACTTCTCGCTCGTATTTACCATGCTTGTGCTCAAGTGAAGCAATGTACTAATGAGCTCAGATCAGCAACACAGCAGCTGTCTATCAGAGCAACAAATTGCATTGAAGTTGGCGGGGGAGTGTTTGAAAATGTTTTGTGAGGTAATGTACACAATTAAACAAAACATACGGTAACAGTATCGTGATTTACCGTCACCTGCACATTTTCTGTTCCTTGTTGTTTTCATTCGGTTTCTCTGAAACGGTTAAGAAACGGGCATATGTTTATTAGAAACATTTTGTTCAGAATCACCAGTACTATAACCCCTCAAAGCACGTACCTTTCCTCCCGACTCACCCTGTATGCCCGCTTATGAGACTGTGCTTGGATGATAGGTTTTGTATACATACTACTGAGGTATGGGACTTGGTAGAATTTGCTGCTGTAAGTGTTTTGGGACGTGTGTCCCCGTAGTTTATGTGTGTTTTGGGGCGTGTGTCCCTCTGAAATTTACCACCTATGAGTATAGGGTTTTTTTCAGACTTGTGATCGTATTGTGTATTCGTTACTGAGGTACGGGACTCAGCATTGTTCCAGTTATTGTTAAAGTTAGTATCTTATAAAAATAGGGCTAGCTAATTTGTAATGTTTGTTTTGTCTTTTGCTACACCCTTTTCAGTATTGTTCAGATTAATTGGTACTTTTGCACACCTGTTTATAGTTATTCATAAAGTTAATGTTTAATGTTATTTCTGTACTTTCGTATTTTTCATTTATAGTATTTTGATATTTTCTGATATTTTGTTTAAAGTTTTGTTGATTTTTGTTATGTCTAATTTTTGAATAAATCCCTGTTGGTATTGAATCCGACTTTTTGACCTTTCTTTGAAGTTAAAGCTACAGTTTACCTTTTTCTTGATTGGGACATTAATGTGATTGTGCTTGCAGCTGTTGCTATTTAACTGGTATTACTGAGATATTTGAGGTTATGAGTTTGATTATTTTGAGTGAGGATTATTACTTTTGCCTTAGCGCCCTTGCAAATCTATAGGGATTCGTACCCCACCATATTTTGTTTTTGTAATTTGTTACCATCACTATCTGTTGAGGTGCTAGCCCCGAAGTAGGGGATGGTACAACACAAATAATAATTTAGCGATGTCCATTTTGCTATAACTCGCCACTAGATGCCGCTGCAGTGTATAAAGTTCTGTACCTGGCGTCCCCTTATTTCATATTGATGTTGGCATTACTTAACGGTAAATTTATAAATGTAACCTTAACTTTAATTACGCAAATTACATGCACATACTAGCAACTACACACTCAGCTCTGAAATGCCAACTAGTCTACCTTACTAGCAACGACGTAACGAGAAGGGTGATTCGCGACTACTAATCTAGCTAGACGTTACTCAACACGGCTTCTGTTATAACTAGAAATAAGAAAATTATATTTTCTAGATGTCTTTAGAAATTAATTTTGTCTAGCTGGTTCCACGTTATAAACCACTATGTAACGTCTTCTGCTGCCTCGCTCATTAACTTCTTCGGTTTCCTCAGTATGCAGACAAAGCAAAAATCATTAGCACAATAGTTCATAACCTATGGTCTAAATGACCCTCGTGGATAAAATTCTCGTATCTGAATTTACATGATCAAATTCAGTTCTTTCATATATTGTCACTTCCAAAATGATAACAACATTTAAGTAAGTGATATTCAATTTAAATTTTAGATAAACTATGAAGCGGGCTGACAAGTTAGATTTTAAATTAAAGTAAATTGCATATTGTACGACATTTAGACAGCGCAGGCGATATAAAATCTGTGTGATCACAGTGCGTTAGGAGAACGTCTTGTAAGTTAAAGCAACAAATTGACATTGAGCTGCAGTACTTTTTTACAACTGTTCTATTTTCCTTTGATGTGAATAACGCTAGTCATTTTGCAGACTGAATTGTGGATTAATAATTTACAACGGTTTCTAATGATTAACATTATTGAAATAAGTGCACCAAAACTTTCATAATATAACACAGGAGCATGCAGTGTATAAGTAGATATAATTTATACCAATCACTTTCATTGCTTTGTAACTTTTATTTTAAAAGTAACACAATTGGACTAAAACTTAAGTAGTTAATATAAAACAGTATTTGAAAGATCATAAAACAATAAGGACATTTTGTAGTGGCATTAAAATAGCATTTAATGGCTGGCAACTATTGTATTATTCAGCTGTGTACTACATCAATTTTCCAACCAGGTACTTATTGTTAAAAATATGCTGTAATGCAGATGAAATGGATTATTAACATATCTTTAGATAAGTAAATTAAATACAATGGTACTCTTTACTACACATCAGTAATTTTTTATAAAGTCAATAGTGTTTTTAAATATATATTCTCTACAATGCATGACCTGAAAATCAAAACTCAGAGATCAATGTGTTTCTACAGATCAACCACAACCCTGTCAGCAGGTACAAATGAAATGTATTATTTTCAGTATGTCAGTTAATAATATACTTTATATAATAATCTGATCATAAAAGACTTTATGTTGTTATTAGAAAGATCATAATAAAAATAAGAAACCAGCAGGCATCCATAACCGCCGAGAGCATACTCTAGAGCCCAATCAGCAGCCTCATCTCAGTTAAATACACAAGGATGTCATCACATCAGTTTTTTCATGACGGATTATAGACTCGATTAGTTTGCTTCAAGGGATAGAGTTTAAATTGTATACACCAATAAACAACAAAATTTTATATTAAGTAGAATGTAGCCCTGTTTTAACATTGCATGTAACATTTTCCTACTTGTAAAATGTTTTCCTTAGTCCCATAATTTTTCGTAAACCATAATGCTGTGATTTCTTGCCAACAACAGTACGATAATTTCATTATTTTTCAGGTTAACAACTACAGCTCTAGCAAAGTTTCCATAAAACAGTTTTTCAGATACAAAACAAAGCAGTAGCCTAAATATAGCTATGGAAAGCAATTTATGTTTGCGAGCGTACTATTGGTGAGCATTACATTGCAAGTGGGATTATGGTTTTAAAAAATGTTCATGAATCCACAGAAGACAAGTGGAATATCAGTCTTATATTTACATTTTTATAACTACCGATACTTTGATGTTTTGAAAAGCATATAAATTCCACTACAATTTTATATAAATATGCATGCAGACTGGTTAACTGTACATAACATTTTGAAACTGGAATTTGCTTTAATAAACTTACATATTTCTTCTTATAAGGACTTCCTGCCTCTAACAATTTTTTCCTCACGCATGTCCCCTGCTTGTACGAAAGAAGATTGATGAAATTGTATATATGTACATAAAAAAAAAGATGAAGAAATAATTATTTATATTACATTTTTACATTATTTATATAATAAGTGGACTGATTTATCGAATTACATATTGCTATATGGAGTGAATTTTACTCATGAATATTAGGAGTTCAAGTATTGTTCCTAAACTGGGAACGTGAATTGCTTCGAAATGAAACAATTCCTCGCCTATTTTCCTCACGTTAACAATATATTACCCACAAATATGTCTTCCACTTATATGAATTTGATTTTGTCTCATCTTCGGATATTTTTACAAGATGCTGAAGAGGTCATAATAGTATTTGGATGCATTAAATTTCCTATAACAGTCTGCTGAAAGACTCTTATAAGCAAACAGTTTCTTCTTTTTTTTTTTTTTCTTTTTGACTGTCTCGCTGACAACTTTGGTTATACAGTATATTTAGTTTTTCACCAACACATTTACATTCAGCCCAAATTGATTCTCACTGTTTCTTATCGTTGTAATATTATATTATTGTGTATTTCTACTTTCATATGCAGAGTAACATCTTTTGATTACAAAACAAGATTCGAGAAATTTATTTAAGCCTGGGCTTTAAACGAAACTGAAGCCATTAAAATGTATCTTTGGATACCATTTTTTGGAAGTCAGCATAATAACTTATATTTATTTGTGTGGAATTTTTATAATAATAAATTACAGTAAACGTAAATTTAAAGTAGCAGAATGCAACTGGAACAACTGGGCGAAAATACACCAGACATCACTTACTATAATTATATTTATCAGAATATGTGAAATGCTAAGCTCGGGCCCCAGAGATGCCGGACCCCAGGGATTTTACCCCTGCTTCCCCTCCCTCTCGGCTGGCCTGCAGGCATCTACATTCCAGTAACATTAGCGTACGTAGGCAAAGACGAGAATCCAGGTTATTCTGTTTCGCATACACACAGCCAGTTCAACGTGCACTACGATAGAAAAAAAAAACTTTAGTTGCTGTGAGCCGTCATCAAAGGAGTTGCGATTTTTTCCCCAAAATATCTGTAAAATGCTTTTAGAGCGTTGAAAATGCTATTTTGAAGTAGGTAACATAATTGTGGTTATTTAATCAAGGACACTTGAATGACAATAATTATTTACGGTCGTAATTATTTTTAGACAAACATAGACTATGTACTTTCACATCATTTAGGTTAAAATAATTAAATTTTATAACTTTCGTCAACGGGCTGTCCTTGAATACACAAATGTTAATTTTAAATAAATAATGTGCCTTAATAAACAATAAAATTCCCAAATTAGACATGAATACAAAATCATTATATTTTACTTTGTACCATTTTTTAAATAAGTATTAATTTATAGTATGACACCTTATTATGCTGATCTCACTATTTTAATTATTGTCTTAGAAAAATTTTTCGATTCGCAAACTTTTTTAGACATTTCTAAGAGCAATTTTGTGTTATTTGTGGAATTTGTATTTGATAAAACAGTAAAGCGACATACTATTAATTTTTATTAAAATGAGCAGCTAACAAATGCAAGGGAAAATTCCTAATAGACAAATAAGTATGGATGGGGGATAATTATTTATATAATGCAGTGTATGTTACGTTTAAGGTACCTTGTTATGACTACTTATTTTATATTCCCGACTGAAATAAGTTTTCCCAAATCTGACGTTGGATACTACAAGCTGCGGATGTTCGCTATGTCTATGGTTTACGATTTCGTAGAACACAATGCTGATGTGGCTCAGGCATAGGCACGTACGCTTCATACTTAGTGAAAAGTGTCGCACTATCCCCGCTCTCGTGTGTTTCGATGTACGTGTCAAGGTTTGAGTTGCCGTAGTGAATGAGTTTTGCTGTCACTGTCACAACGTGTACAGCGCTAACTACATATACGGCACTTTCTTGAACAAGTAGGTGAAAATTAAAGGTGAACAACAAAGTGAGAGTTCGTCACAAATTGAAAATATGTCGTCTGGAATGTTCACTCAAATTTGTCAAATAACAATTGTCTTGTCACTAGCTCAAGTCACAGTAGAATGCTTGGCGCAGTAGTCATTTAGTTTAGCTATGCTATTATGACAAAAAATTTTATATAAATAAAGTGGTTAGCGGTCTGAACCCTGGAATTATATGTAAGGGTTTAAATTCTACCCTTGTCAATAATGTATCGTCAGTTAGGTTCTATTTATTTGCATAGTAACAGTACTTATTTTTCATTTTTGACCTGATTTTTTTTTTGATCATATATTTTCCTATTTGTATTTCACAAGTAAAATGTATGCACACACAATGAAAAAATTTGTTATTTTACAAGAAAAAGCTTGTAAAATATTGTCAGAACATTTATCAGTCCAGGCACTACAAAAAGAATGTCGCGCAAGTCATTAAAATGGTCTGACTTTTCCATATACATGTGGGGACTTGTGGGATGTATTTTTATTAGAAGAGTATTTAATGTAATACAAAATGTCCTTTGACGGTCTGTCGCATTTTACAAAATAGTTGGTACTTCTACAATGTAATATATACAGTATATATATATATATACACACACACAATTATTTATTTACGCAGTGTTGTGAGGTAAGTAAGTTAGGTGTGGAGCCCACGAGGAGACTTAACTACAATGCTATGTCGCCATTTAATTTTTTGGAAATAGTTAACTTAGTTGCGTTGCTGCAAATATCGTGTGACAAGTTATTTCATAGACTCTTACTTAATGCCTGATTTACGGCTCACTGAGCACGTTTCGTGGAAGTTTTGAGAAGACCTGTAACAGAACATTTTACTGTGGCACATGGACTTAAATATATATATATATATATATATATGTGTGTATGTGTGTGTATATCTATGTATATGTATATATATATATATATATATATATATATATATATATATATATATATATATATATATATATATCAAAAAATTAATAGCATTTACTTGACTATACACATTTTAACTGTGTACAGTGTGAAACAATGTATTCAAAACTGGTTCTAAAATTGTTCACCAAAACACAGAGTGACTTCAATATTAATTTGAATTTTTTCTGTTAAAAAATGTAAGGGTCCCTTTTCGAGTATGAAAGTTCCAATTTTATCATATATTTTCGCTCTTAGCCCTCTTGCTCGCTGTTTAGGAGACCAAATTTCAAACTTATCCCTTGTAGTGTAGTTAAACTGGGTGATGTATGGTATTTTAAAACATTGGATGGGCATTGGAGAAGACCTAGGCATGTTTTCAGGTCCGTCCATTCTGATTTCGAGCTTATCCTGTACACTTCTCTGTAATAATACCGAATTTTGCAACATCCTGTATACTAAGTCGGTCTAAGCTATTAACTTGAACTCGCCTGTTTTATTTCATCTACTGCATAAGGTTGTGCAAATTTACCTTCTGGTACCACCAGCTGTGAGCTAAATACGTTTCGACTGTACTTGATTTTCTTTGTTGAATTCATTTAACGATCTTTGTGGTAGTTTTAAAAGTAATATACCAATTCTTTGCATATCGCCCGTTCCTGACTGCCATGGTGGTAATGAACATAAGCTTTCGTCTCTTCGTGTCTACTGTTTGAAATACATCAAACGGCGTGAGACGAGGGTAGCATGACACTGAAAACTGTAAAAATGTGTGTAATTAGAATTCAATTAATTTGCATTCCTCTCACCTCACTTTTAGTTAATATAACTATTTATTTTTTGCTATTCTAAGCAATACCTCAGTTCGGTTATAATGTAACTCAAAATATAAGCCTATGACTTATTACTACAGCGGATTAAGTGGGGTGACGTTTCTTTAATTTCACAATGAAACATATTTAAGTGACAAATTTATTGATAATTCCCTCAGTTTTTATATAACTTATGTTATTTTACCTGTGGTAATTAAATGCTATTTATTTAATTTTAGATGATTATTTTTATTTGTTAGTCATGCAACTATGTCTTACTGTACGTCATCTCATTGTTAAATTTTGCAGTGTGAAAAACCTTGCGTTAGTTCTGCACATATCTATAGTTGCGTAGCTTAAAACACGTCAATAGATACCAAATAAGACTGAGAATACAAACATAAATATTATTTCCAAAATCTATTACCCGATGCTAAAATGTGTTGTGAAATTTTATTGAACAATCGATACATATCTGGGGTTTACTTATGTTTAATAACAAACTTTACAAATTAGATAAGCCCAAGTTAAATAAAAATATTATCAAAATCAATTTGGCATAGTGACATGGCACATTTGCACCCCAGTGAAATTCACTGCCGTCAGCCATCCGACTGCCGGCCGGATGACCGATGCATGGTGTATGAAGGAAATTACTTCCCAAGCGGAAGGCTTACAACTTGGCCAGTAACTCAGTCGACGAAACAAACAAACCTGCTACAAGTTTTTCAAGTTCCTTCCTACAGAAAACTTCAAGAATACTAGCGAATACAAGAAATGTCAGAGCTGAAAATTGGCAAGGCATTGACTGATGACAGAAAGAAGTCTCATAGAAAATAAACGTGGGAATACTAGTAAAGAATTAAAGCAAAAAACTGCAAACGTGTTAAATAACTGCAAGCGGACGTAAGAATGAAAAATATTATGAATTTAATATTATTAGATAAAACTTAGCTTACGTTACCATTTGTGTTGGATTTGTGAACAGTTTTACAACACAAACGTTGAATTTGTTGTTTGGAAAACTTGCGCTTTTCTTCTTTCAATCAATTTTTGTATAACAATTGCTTGAAAATAAAGCCACAAATTGACTGGAATTGGCAAGGCAATTTTTTTTCTTCGCGACAGTTCGCTTTTGATATGATTAAATATTATTCAGTTTTTAGTACGTACAGAAATATTTGAGGGAAATTAATTTGTAATGGTGTTCTGATTGTTAATGAAATCTCAGAATAAATTTCACACAGTAGCAAAAGCTTCAGCTTAAAAATTCTAGAAATGTATGTAACATTCAAAAAGCGAAAAATATTTCACTATAGAAGTAAGTCAAGAACTATAGTCATAACATATTTTTATTTAATGTTATGAGATAATTCTAATTATTTGGACTTCTGAGGAATATTGTTTTTATAGCTTGTAGCCTGCTTCAACATTCTACCAAGAAACAAACTTTATCAATTATTTATTTATTTACCAAAAATATCCAAATTATGACTACGAAGTTAGTTTTGTGGTGACCTATGGTTCTGTTAAGATTGCAGTGTTGCTGTTTTCTCTGCTTCTTCCATTAGTCATACAGTTTTACGGTATCTTTTGCAAGTTAAACACTTAACTTTACTTATCTTTATGACAATGTATTTCGTAATAACTGCACACACTGACAGTCTGCCATTCTACACGAAACAATAAATACACTTCAGTCCTGCCAACTACATGATTTTGTTCATTCATAGTAAACCTGTTATTACAATAAACGTTACAGTCCAATTAATGTGATATACGTAATCCAAAACGCAATGGTGGAACTACTCAAAACATAAACGATACTTGATAAACAGTACAAGCTGTTTTACGTGCAAAAATGTTACATCTCAAGAAGTAATAGTGTTGCATGAACAAAGTGTCTTCAGCTATTATGTTATCAAAACCGAAATAACCAAATATTAGTTTATAAGTTTAAAGAAGCAATATTTTGAATTGTGAAAATATTTAGCTTAAAAGTATGATTAATCCGCACACAGTAAGATATATGTATATATAACAATTCCATTTATTAAGATTTAACATTTCTGTTCGTAAGAACCAATAATATTTTTTTTAGGTTCTGGACTCAGAAAGGTGCCGAAACTAATCTGGGTTGCCACAGTTCGTAAGGGTATCGCTGCCGAATTCATCAAAACACAGAACATGGTGTACAATTACACATAAAACTAAAATACGTACCTATACATAGCAGCGTCAGTATTTATTCAAGTAGATTTATCATATTTAAATTTCGCATATTTTCTGAAGGTTTATATCTGCATGACATAATAGTAAGAATAAAATAGTCACAGTAAGATAAAAATTTACACTCGTACGTAGATGTGACATAACTTATTTACACGTTCGGGGTCAATAAGGTAAACACAAAAGCTGAACTAATTTAAAACAGGTGTCCTCTATGGTTTATTATTTAAAAGTAGATAACTAATAATTACTTAATTTAGGAATATAAAATGTCCTACTTTAATAAAATTACGAATTTGACTCCAAAGGTTCACAAAAGAAGTACAACTATTTTTACAAGACTATATTGCACAAATAATGACCGAGTTGCGAGAACTGTCCCTCTATTAAGCCTACTATTAAGAAACTGTGGATCACTATGAATATCATGGCAGTTGCGGCCATCTATACCTGTGGAACTGTCTTCCCGCAACAATACGTATCAGTCTATAGGCTATAACGGAAGTGTTATACCTTACCTTCCTGCGAAGTATTAACCCTCACGGCTATAAGGTTCGCCAAAAAGACCACGATGCTTAAGATTAACAGCGGCTATATCTGTGGATTAATGCAAGAACAACCAATGTCAAAATGTAAGGATTGTGGTAATAAGGCTTTGAAATTTTAATAAAAGTTTGAGTGACCATAATTCTGAAAGTACTTAAATCAGGAATTTCATATTTGGGACTAGTTATTATGGTCATAAACACTCCTAATTAAGATATCTAATCATTTTATGTCACTTAAATTTATTACAATTTTAGTGACTTTGATTGTTCTTGCATGGAAGTGGTCTAAATAAATTCTAGACATTGGTTCTTTGTATAGCTATATTAATGCACGAAATTCACAATTTATTCTGTTTAGAGGATCACAAAGCAATCAAATACAAAGTTAATTTGAATGTATGCATTTTTGGTAGTTCATGCATGTTCACTAAATAAATAAACAATACAAAAAAATTAAAACATCAAGGCGTTCTTCATATGGCAAGGACAAAGTGCATCATTTCACAACAGACTGACACAAAATAACTTGTTAATACACACATACTATTTACAAAATTGCATTATTCACCGTCACTTTCGTCTGGTAAGAACTCTAGGTCTCCTGGCCGGCCTGACAATATATTCTCGTAAAACGGCCTACTCTGAGGATGTACAAACGGCATCAACGACTGCAAGTCTTTGACTTTTTCTGCTGACAATCGTATCGGTGTCGTGTGAATAGGTTGCACGTCACATTTTCCAGGTTGTCGGCCTCTTCTTGTTAGATTTAAAGGTTCAAAATCCTCTTGTTCATCGAAGGAAACTTTATAAAATACATTACCAGGTGAATCACGTCTGTACTGAATCCATTTAAACTTAAGCCACGGAACTGACTCCCCCAAGATGTTTTGCTTTCTGTGGACAAAACGTCTTTGAAGAAGGTCACTGAAGTTCAAGAAATCCTTTTGCTCAAGTTCTACTACTGTTATCGATGGTTTTCTCGGAACTAGTCTAATAAAATTAGCCCAATCTCTAGGTGTATCTATTTTTGCAGTTGTATTCTTTGTTTTTTCGATGGCTGCGTGAATTGAGTCAGCCTCCATGTGTGTGTGGCCAGGTTCAAGGAACTTATGATTAATAACTTTCAACTTACTATTGCAATGTTTTTGTTCATGGAAAATATTCATGAGCATAGCTGAGAAATGTATGTTCCTGTTTTGGCCTCTGCAGGAGTCACTAAACATACTGACTTCAATTACATTTTCAGGTAGGGATAGAAGATGCTGGCGAATACATGAAGCTAATTCATTTCCTCCCCGGGCAGCGATAGTTTCATTCCAGATGTAACATTTAGCTGATTTGATCTTGTTCGTTACAGAGTACACTGTTAAACTGAGAGTCCACAGCGATCGTTTATAAAAAGCTATTCCAATGTACAAAAGTGGTGTTGCTAAACACTTTTGCAAATCAAAGCACAAGAAATAAATGCTTTCATCTTCCCTACTTTTCTATGTATCAATCCTCTTCTGTTCATAGCTAGATTCCGCTAAATTTAATTGAATTTTCTTTTCCTCTTCTATTTCAGATTTTTCTTCTTGGTTACTAAATGTTTGTAGCTTCAGTTCACACATGTCGCATTTCCCACATGTATCATTTTTTGGCTGATGAAAGGACAAATTAAAATTTTCTACAAATATTTTACGGTAAATTGCTTCAGACTCATACAGTCAACCATGTTCTTCGCAATAAGTTTTGCACAATCTATACATCTTAGATATAGATAAGTCTGGGTTTAGGTATTTCTTTTCTGTATGTGATCTTGAATAATGGCTACAGTAAGCAGGAAACAATGCTATGTGATTTATAATTCTTTGCTTTGCCTCTTCTGGTGTACATTTTTGCTTTCCATGTTTTCCTCTACCATCCTCATGACAAATGCCACTATCATTAGTACGTTTCTTTTAGACAATGACTCTAACTTTCATTAAGGTCAAACCTTATGTATTTAGATACATTGTCTGGTATACCTCAATTTTTTCTACATTAGATTCGTTTAAGTAGTATTTTCTTGAAAACGACCGTCTGCTTGTACCTCCTGCATTCCCTTCTCTTAACCGAACAGTTTTCTTAGGGTATATTCTTGAACACAACATGCTACTTGCTGATTTTGTGCCTCGTTCGATAGTTTGTAAAAGTCCAGTAAGATATTTTCTCTTTCTTGTTCACTAAACTTTTCAAAGCATTTTCTTCGTCATTTACACGGTTGTTTCAAACTCTTGCCTGGCTTACGTACTCCTGTTGTTGAAATGTATGGCTTCCCTTGCATCTTGGCAGTTTTTCGAATATTACGGCTCCATTTCGCTTGGTCCGATTGTCGCTTTCTTGTGCGCTTCTTTTCTTGAGATTTGTGTCCATCTGTCCCATTAGCTGGTACCTTCTCAGCATTGACATGAGTTTTAGTATCACATAGATTTTTCTTTCTTCGTTTATTTTTGGGTGCTTCATTTACAGAATCAGAAGAATCCGAACTTGCAGTTGGGATACATTCCAGATGCAATATCCGAGAACAATGAATCATCAGAACTAGCAGCCTCAGATACAGTTCTTTTATGCTGATGTTCTGCATTTGATGCAGGATTTAGTCCTGAAACACACAGAAACAATAATATTTCACACAGTTACATGAAAATGTGTATAGCAACCTGAGGCTATGTCTCAATTCGCTTGGCATGTGTTCTCTCATGTTCATTTCGTTTTACGTCACATATACATGACAAAGAGAAAATTGTTTATCGAGAGTAAAAGAGCGCTAGAAACTTCCTCTCACTCACCCGTGCTCTTTGACATTTGCTACCTTTATTTACATCTATCTCTCCATAGATAATAGTTCCCAGTGTATTTTTAAGTTGTCTTTATTATTGATTTTGCATGTAGCTGTGATTTGCTTGTTTACAAACAAGGGAATGTATTATTCCAATTCCAATAAAATAGAGAGATAGAGAGAGAAAGAACAGCAGAAAGCACAAAATATCTTTTTATAGCTAATGGGAAAGAGGATTCTCAGGAATGTCCTCTATATTGAGACATGGCTTCTGTTTGAAAACGAGATAGGTAGATATAACTCGACAACGAAAACAATTATTTACCTTCTGTTCCACATGCCTTTTCTTTTGTGAGGTAAGGTGCAGAACTTGCAGACGTAGAGGGTACAGACATGGAAACAGTTGTAGGCCTCATTTCGTGCGAGGGCTGTCGATGCGAACCATCAGTAGAAAAATTAACACCATTGTCTGAAACAACAAGGCATTTTGAAACTATATGACTCGTAACAACTGAGCCCAAAGACCACATGACTTATATCTTTTAGGTTAACATATTGGCAATCATAACATATTATTCTAATGTAATGGTGAAAATGTTTGCACTTACAGATTTCATTACCAAAAGATTTTTTGGTAAGCTCGACCATACGTTTTCCTCTTGATAAAGACACGTTTAAACAATGTTTATCGGTATCATTTCAAATAATACTCGTACACTCGTTCTTAGACACAACACACTTTTATACGTAAACAAACAATGGTATGTCAAAATCATAAAATAAACTACGGCATCGTAAGTCATATAGTACACTATGAAAAGTTAAACGTCTTTAGATTGCAGAAACGGAAAAATGACATAACTTTAGTAAACATTAATAGGAATAAATTACTAGGATAACATTCACGTTTACCATAGCTTAACATCTAGATCAGTCTGTATTTAATATTATAATTTACTTTATACATGGAATAAATAATGGCAAGCCAATGTCGTGTAAACAAAGAACATTTTACTGCTACAACAACCAAAGTTGACATTGGTTGTTGTAGGTGTAAAAGTTGCAGTAACAACATGCATGTTTACGATATTATATTGGTTCTTTGGAAGCCAAATTCTGTTGTTTCCAATAAAGTTAGGACTTTGGTTGTTCTAGCATATAAAAGTTTTGAACATTTTTAGCCGACTGGCGCACCTATCTTACATTGGCCAAAAAGTGGCATTGGTTGTTCTTGCATTAAGCCACAGATATAATACTGAAATAGCTTTCTATCTACCAGATGTTATTATGTACTTTTGAATTATGTAACGAAATTTCATAAAGAAGTTATAAAAATCGTTAATCACACTGAAGCGGTTTTGATCCAATATCGAAAAATACAAGCACACGGAATGAGAGGTACATGGTCATATTTGGGATTTATAGTCTACTAGTAATGATCACATCAAATTGGATAATAATAATAAATGGTAAACCTGAAAAATTTGATAGCCATCCAAGGAACGTTATGATTTTGTACAAGGGAACGCATATATAATATGCGTACATATACAGTATAGGTCACACACAAAGTTGAAATTTATTTATATGCAAAAATTATTTACTGAGATTTAACATTTTTGCCGAATATTTAGAATAATACATTTTAGTAAATTGTTCACCGATAAGTTCAACAATAATAATTTTTGACTAGTGTTATTTACATACGTTTATAACTGGAAATTATCATCACACGAATAAAATTCCAGTTATACGTGACGCGTCCATTTTAGTTCCAGCAAATATATTACACATTAATCTCTTGTGTACCACAAATACTGTTAAGGTAAAGTTCGTGGTTTTAACGTCTCGTCTACAGTGATTTCATTACAGACGGTGACATACAACTAGGTGCAATGACAGGAGCTGTGAGAGGAGTCAGCCATGGCCTTTTTCCAGCATTCGCCTGGCGCGATTTCGGGAATGTAGAACCGAAATCAGGATGGCCAGAGCTGAGGATGGAATTAGATGTTCTTCCTAATGTGAGTCCAGAGTGTGACCGTTGCGTTATCTCGCTCGGTTACAAATACCGAGGTAGATGAATGAGTAATATATGTAAGTATGAAAATAAACGTACTTGTATAAACAAAATATCTCGGCAATGTTAAGTTATGGACGTAATGTTAACAATGTTCTTTATGAATACGGAAATCAATGAAGATGCACATAGGCGTACATATTTATGCCCAATACGTTTATCTAAATAATTGACGTGTGTTTGCATTGCATTACCTTCATAAATGCAACTGCATTACTGCCACATATGTGTTAAACCATATAGTATGTTCAAGTTTGAATTAATACTTTTTCGTTTCATCAGTCGGAACTAAACAAACGTTGAACTGGCAACTAATGTACATCTATTGCGCTTGCTCCTAGGCGAAATAGTGCCTTACTACGGAAGAAGTGTATTTTTTTTGTTGCATTAACCCAGTGAATTCAAGTAAATGGAATTAATCTACTACATACAAAATCATTAGACTCAAGTTAGGCTATATTATGGTGCGATTCATTTCAGTGTGCATTAATGCTAATCGAAACACGAATTGCAGCATAAGTTCACGTTCTTTAATTACAATGTTTGTTTCTTTACGTTGCCATAACCCATCTAATTGCTTCTAAAAAGTGTTATTTTGTATAAAAGTTTGCTTAAAATATGTAAAGTTTTGTTTTATTAAGTTACTACAAGATTCCTTATTTTACTAGAGGGTCAAAGGAATTTGAGAATAAGACGCTGTACGCGATAATAACACGTAGCAGAATTATCAATCTGGGCACCATATTTCCTACTCTCTTCATCATGTAGGTAAAATTTATATAGTTAAAATCATAAAAAAATACTTTCAAACGTAATGGTTTTAAGTATTATTGATAGTACGGTTTAAAGCCAATCTCCAGTCTTCACCACATTACATATGTATTTTTAAAAAAAATGTGCAAGCATATTTTACGTATATTTTACAATTTTTAACACACATGATTAAAAAACAATTAGTTTGTATTGGTTTCAATGATAATGCATGCCCACACTGTCGCAATAATATTACTCACGCGTGGATTTTAATTCCTGAATTATATTTGTTATAAAATTTAAATTAGCTTATTATTCTAGACTCATTTTTATTATTTTTATTTATTTGGTTTTACGTGCCTTCGGACAGCGCTAGATCTTGGTAGTGGGACACGAGGGGGAGGGGGGGTAGGAATTGGTCAGGGCTTGTTTTAGGGACCATCCCAGCATTCGCCTGAGTGATTTAGGAAAACCTTAGAAAACTGAAATCAGGATGGTCAGAGTCGGGATCGAACCCGGATCTTCCCAAATGCGAGGCGAGGGTTTCGCCACTACTCCCATCCACGCTTGATAAATATAATTTTATAAAACCGTACACACACACACGCAGATATACATATGTATAGGTAAGTTAAATTACTTGAAAGTATAACATTATAATTCAAAAACTCATAACAGCTATGTGTATTAAAGTGTTCAAGCAAGAAGTGTGAATTTTGCATTGAAGAACTTTTCTAGTTGCTATTTTGAGTAAGCTTTTGTATGTGCCATATGTTCTTCGCACAGCACGAGTGTTAGTGTATACCGTGTTTGCATATCTACCAACGCCGTCTTGACTGGGTTGTTAAAATGCTGGCTCACGTAGCTCATATGTTAGTTCGCGCGCCAATTCTTATATGAACATCTGCAAGAGCTTGATAGCAGCAGTATTTGTGAATGTTTTCATGAATGTTATTTAAAAATTTATGTAAAGTGAGACGTCACTTAAATAGTGCGTACTGGTATTGCAAATCTCTCATAAATACGAAACCGCAGATTAATAGCAAGTATACAGCCATAAAAAAGTAAGTAAATGCTTGGTACTGCAAGTATTATTCAGCGGTGTTTAAGATACTTTTACAGTCAGTATTTTATTGTTTTAAAATCTGCACCACTGCACGTAAATAAGGGTTTAAAGCGTGTTTAAATGTGATTATAGAACACAACAGCGTTTTATTTGCTACGTATCAGTAAATTATAATAGGCGCAAGAAACTGTTTGTTTGGTTTTAAATAAATTAATGTGTTTTCTACGCTGTATATCTCGAAACTCAAGAGTTCACGATAAATAGATTTCAACAGATCAACTGCCATGAAGATTCGCCTAGAAGGTACTGTAAAAATGTATTGTATTTTAATTACGTTCTATCATGTAAAACATTATGTTGTGATCTGAAATACCGTATTACACATAAACACCAGCACATAAGAAATTCAGAATTATTTATCGTGATAGTGAGACTCACCATAGCAAAAGTAGCTGTAGATGATAATTTTGACGAGGCATGCGATTGTACAAATCCATTGTTTGTCGTGCCATTTCTAAGTCAGTGTAACTGACGTCTTGTTACAGACACACTGAATATCTTGCTTTGGCCATTTTTCTAACTGGTTGTTTCTTTTCGTCGAATGCAAGATCAATGAAGATGGCTACACGCTTTTTTGCCCAAAGTAATTGGAAGAAGAATCGCTCATGGAACTTGTAAATGTACCGTAATATCATTCGCCCGGAGCGATGTCGGGAAACCATGGGATACCAAATCCCGAATGGCTGGCGTCAGGAAAAAAACCCGATTATTTCAGAATGCGAGTCCAATATGTTACTTCTGCGTCACATCTACCGGGTTTAGCCACGTTGCCTTACGGTTGGTACACCTTATATTTACTTCGTCATTAATAATTATCTTCATTTGTGTACATATTATATATATATATGGGTTGTAAATAAGTTGACTGATTTCTCATAATTTCCGGTTCTTAAAATCCCTATACAGCTGCCGCTAGATGCCACGTTTGAGGTACGTAAACAGGAAGGCCATAAGAGCTAAATTGGCTCATGCGTGGACACCCATGTCGCCTTTATGCACCTGGCACGCAAACGGCGTGCAGTGCTTCGGTCTTGGGCTTTTTCTTATGGGACTTTAAGCAATAACACTACGTTTTTGTTCATGGAAAGTGCGTGGTAAAGTCCAGGCCGTTCACTCATGTAAAACATAATGTTCTGATCTGAAATACCGTACTACACATAAACGCCAGCATTAAAAAAAAAAAACATTTCAGAATGATTTCTTAACGTTATCAAAGATGAGAAAGCAGAAAATTTCTGTTTCGCATGCACACAGGATGTTTGATGACGTGCACTACGAAAGAAAGGAAAAACGTATATCTTAGTTGCTATATAACATTGTCACAAAGTAATAAGGACTATTATTCAAAATACTTGAAATTATTCTTTTATATCCGTGGAATCGCATCGCAGGGATTTGGCAACGTTCTTAACAATTTAAAAAAAAATTACACTGTTACAACACTGTCAAATAATATGTTCCTTCCATTTAAAGCATCAACAATTGATCATTTACTGAAAAATTATAAAAATGATTAAAAATTATGGCAAACAGCTGAATAGGCAAGTTATTGTAGTTCGATTCCCACTCGTGCCGCAGAAAAAATATGTTTCGGTAGAATCATTGTGATTCGTGAAGTGTAAAATAAAATTAGTTTTCAAATGCGTTGGAATGGTCTGTTTGTAATTGTTAAGGTTTATGCCACTGTGATGCGATACGGAAAACTTATGCACACATGCAATGTTCCTTTACATATAAGTGTAATTTGCTTATCTTAATTGTATGGTAGTTTTTTCTGTCATATTTTTCGCTATTTAACTTAAGATATAATAAGTCTTCAGGCATTTTCGATTTGTGTTATTTAATCAAGTTATATTTTAATCCGTAGTTCAGTACTGATTGGTTTGTTGATGGTGATTTACAATTGCAATAACTGAAACAATCAGATTATCTTTAAGATCCAGATGTAACACCTTAATGACGTATTGTATACCTTGTATTGTGTAGGTTTACTTCTGTTTTCTGCACTAACTCTGGGGGACTGCAGATGGAGTAGAAGCGCTATGAAAGCCATAAATTCCTTTTCAATGGATATGTTCAAAGTAAGTTTATACAGCCATGAAGCCAGATTAAAGACATAATTTCGGAAGCTTAGGCTGTCAGTATAAAAGCTGTTATATGACAAAAACGTATTATTATTGTATTTAGACGAAAATATTTATATCTCGTAGACATTTATTATAGTTCTGTTATTGCAAATTTCAATTACGGCTGTTCCATAATGTTGTACTAAAATTTTAATATTCTTCTTTAAAAAACTTCACAGCACTAGCATTATTTATGAAAAAATTATGTAATGTGCACTTAGCGATAAATCTAATGTCATGCTTGGAATGTCTTATTTCATGAAGAAAAATTGGTGCAACTGTACAATATAATTAACTTACCTTCATCGGTCAATTTAATGGTTTTAAATTATAAAAGAAAAATCCATTTTGTTACTGATATTATAATTGCCATTTAGTAACTTGTAAAACTTTATTTCCTGTGTAAATGAACAAGTAATTCCAAACGTCCGTGCATCACCTGTCATTCCGCTATCAGACCAACTGTCTTCTAGCCGCTGAATTAAAACAAATAATGTCTCAAAAAGGCACTATAAAATAGTTTAATAAATATCATAACAAATTTGCATAAATGCCCTTAATGTCACCTGTTGTATGCCATTAAAGAACTAGTAACACGTTTGCAAAACAAATGTTCTACTATAACGAGTGTGAAATGTTTAAATTACTTTTGTGAGTAGGCCTACCTGAAACCCTCAAGTGCAGAGAACTATTTTTCAGATGCTTCAATAAATTCCACTCCAGTATTTACTTACACATGTTATACATTCCTGCAATTACTTCGTTACATTGTGCATGCATACAGTTTAATTTAAATTTACATTTTCTTGGTTTTTTGAGTTAGTTACATGCTCTGCAACGTATGTTCCCGTCTGCAGTTAATTTGGAAGTTAAGTGCAGCGTGTTCAGAGAGACGTTATCGTTTGTTTAGGTTCAGCTACCTCAAACCAGTCCTTTTCTTTATCTCCTTCGGATAGTAATATGAAAATTCGGGTTGTAGAAGGCATTAATATAATCACTATGTGTTGCAGGATGTGGTGGAAAATGGCGAGAAGAACCTCGTGGTATCTCCTCTGAGTGTGTCGACTGTCCTCGCCATGTTGCTACAAGGAGCAAGAGGCAACACTGCAACACAGCTGGAGGATGCTCTGTACTTGGACACTCTGGAAGCCAAAATTGTTTACGGAGAACTCAGCTTGTATCTACAAGTGTGTGATTGCTGTACATTCACGGATAAAATCAAATGGAAAAGTATTTCGAAGTTCGATAATTGAGATATATCGAAACAAAAGATTCGTATTCAACACTGTTACCTGGTTGGCCTACAGCTGTAGGCTTTTCTTGTGCGGGCAGTATTTCGTGTAGCTGTCCACACTACACATCCATAACCATTGCACTCTTCCTCTACGTGAGCTATCTACGGGGAAGTCTCTGACGGATAGGAAAAAAAGGGGGGGGGGGAATAAGATATTAAATAAGTATCAGTGTCGGTTTAATTCAGTTCCGCGGCTTATCGTAAAAGAGAAGGTGAAAATAAGGCAATTAATAGTAGGCATAAGTCATAAAAATAGTGCAAGCTAACACAGCGTCCAAACTAGTTACAACAACTCTGTTACTAAGACGTCTCGTTCATACTAGCTTTCGAAACAAATAATGTATCGCGCGCGTGCGTGTGTGTGTATATATATACAGCTTTCGAAGTGCAAGTATTGTCTACAGTACTGCTTAGCACTTGTACACATATGCCACACACTTACTATAAATTTCATCGGAGAGCTTTAGATTCAATACATGCGATGGTCCCTTGGTTAGGAAAACAGAAAGGACTATGAAGGAGCAGTAGATAATAAAACAATTACAAAAGGAAACGCCCATTCTCGTAATGCGTTTAGCACGCAACAGCCCCTCATTGGAATTTCACACTAGCAGTTTGATTAGAAAATGGAGGTGAGGAACACTTAAAAACACACTGCAAATTACTGTAATACTAATATACTTTAATATTCAGACTAAAAATAATTTGTCAGGTAAATTCACAGCTACTAGTCAGATAACCTTTGGCAAATGTCACTGGACTATGTAATTATCACAAATAATCTTAACAATTGTGGACCAAAACTATATGAAAAAATTGAAACATATGCGTGCAAAAGTTAAAATATGTGCTTTGAGACCAGATATTTAAATCGAAACAGGTATTGTTCTTTTTTTTTTTTTTTCAATTGGTGAAAAATGCCATTAAGCTGATCTTGGTAAATCATTATAAGCAACACTTTACTATTGATGGCGTGTGGTGTCTCATTGACATTGATGAACTAAGAATGCTGCAAGTGTTTTGAGTCGTCTAATGCTGTAATCACAATAACCCGACGAACCCGAAACGACAGCTATAACACGACAAAATTAAAACGGCAACAAACGAAAATCAAGGTCACAGTGAAAAACCCGGCCCCATCAGCCTGACAAAAGCTGAATATATTTATGCTCTGCGTCTTGTCGAGGTGTGCATGACACAATAAATTTAAACTGAAGGAAACTAACTTTCGTACAAATTTATTTTCTGTGGTAAATTTTAGCTGAACAGAAAGTACACGAATTGTTATTTATATGTAAGCTTTGCTTGAGGTGGAAAGTTTTAGCGAGAAGCTGTTTATTTACAAACTAGGCCTACAGAATTATCGAGCGCTTTACGATATTCGCTCGAAAGATGTAAAAATTAAGCCAACTGTTGTACAGCACTGTGAGCTCGATTACTTTTTTATTATTGTTATATATTTAGTATCAATATTTTGTATATCTGTAATTAACCCATCTGAATTTAGTTTTGTTAAAGTTTCAAAGAATTTCATCTCGTTTTGTGTATTTCTTTTAGTAAGCAGATAAATAAAATATACAAAAGAAAACTCTGTCATTTGAATACTGCCGACGGCTACATGTCAACGACGGCTAGAAATTGTCGAGGAATTGTAAACACTAGTCGAAATACTCGAGACGTTAGCAGCACTACTACTGTCATTATTGCGCTGTCGTGTTGGTTTCCTCGGGATATTGTGACCCAAGCATTAGACTAAATCCAAGAAGCACTTTATCTTAATGTCTGCGTGTAGTATGTTCACGGACTTTACAATATCCGGTAAAAAATAAATTTTCTATTTAACTGCCATATAGGCTGTAAATGTTTTAGGTTGATTTTATGCTAAGTTATATCGTTAAATCAATGTTTACCAAACCCTTCATGTTCCACACATAAACTAAGTCATTAAAAACCTTAACGCTAAAAAATCCACGCAATATTATATTTTAAATACTAAACTAAATGTATAGAGTTGAGCTTACAAATATTAATCACAGTTACCATTGATAAGAAATCTAGTATAAATAATTGATAAACAACACATTTATAATATTTGTCAGTAGCCAAGAGAATTGGTTAGATAATTAGGCTGAGGCATCTTGGGTCATCAACATTTCTTCTGCTTCTTGGACATGCATTTAGCCTGAGCGTCTAGGATATGTTGTGGCTCCCTTACACTCCGACCACGAGCTCGACGAGAATATATCATTTCTGGAAGAAGATGACCCATATGAATCATCGTCAATTTCAGAACCATTACTCGGAAGGAACGAGTTCCAATGAACGCGTTCCTTTGATTTAGATAATTTATTTTGCGAACGCATAAGAATCGAGTTCTTTACTTGGCATGTGAACGATGTTCTGAACTTCGTTCTTAGGAACTTGAAACGATATTTTTGCGTTTATATATTCGTTCGCTTAAAGAAACTACTTTAATATACGTTTATCTTAGTATATAAAACTAGCAGTCCCTTTGCGTCTTCGCCCGCGTGTACTATAGAAAATAGTAACTAACTTGTAATTACGTATTAACTGATGGTGTTACTATGTCCTCTGTATATCTTTAAAACAACAAATACAGACAGCTTTATCCAGTCCACTTCGCTGAGCATACTTTAATTGAGAAACATATGTGTTTTTAATTAATCTTTATTTTCCTATAAAATAGCTGCCCAGATGCGGCTTTGCCCGCGTGAAATTATGTAACGTAAACAGTAACTCTGGATATAATATGTAATGAAGGCGTTTAACAGCAAGCGTACTCAATAACAGTGAACTATAAATTGTCTTAGCTCAGAGTAAAGAGCGCGCGCAATATGCTCGTATGATGTCATAGTGATTCCCATCGCAGTCTTGCACGGGATACTAACCCGTAACCCCACCCCTCCCACACCATAAACTTTATACAATACCTGAGCGAATGCTTAAATGCCGGCCGTGATAATTCTTTCGTATGTACAGGCTACAGTCCAAAGAGGTTTTATTTGTGAGTAGGTTGGCAAAAAGAAACAACTGTTAAATTATTTATCCATGATCATTCTCCTTTCTCGGGTGACTGTAACACATTACTGCTTTTCACATCCTTAATTTTCTAATTTCATAAAATTCTGAATTTTATTTGTAGATATTTACATAAGCTTTATTCTTATCAAAAAATCATCTCCATACCTCAACGGGTATAAGCGATACAGATGATTATTTGAAAACACATTTTTTTTAACAGCTTTCAAGGACGAATTTCGAAAAATCCTGACATCACTTTTTTTTATATTTACGTAAGATTTATTTTACAGGAAAACAATTTCATTGTTTCCACTGGTTAAGGAGATAAGTGGGATTAATTTAAAACGCGATTAATTTTTTGAAGAACTTTCAAGGACGAATTTCGAAAAATTCTAAAAATAATTTTTAGATATTTATTTAAGCATCATTTTTAAGTTGTAAGAACCACCTCACTATCTGAAATGGTTTAGGAGATCACGGATTGATGAAAAACACATTTTACGGCTTTTCACCCCCCTTAATTAACGAATTTCGCAAATTCGAAAAATTCACAAATATGCATTTGTTGGGGCAATATTTTGAAGTTTAAAATATTATTATAGCTTTCCCGATTAATGAGGTATCGGGGATTCTTCGAAAACACATTTCGCCCCTTTTCACCCCCTTAATTATCGAATTTCGAAAAAAATCGAATTTTAGCTGGTGCCTACGGGGCAAGGGGAAGCTTTTCTCAAAATGTCATGGTTCTAGGTCCAGCGGTTTGGGCTGGGCGTTGAGTGAGTAAGTGTGTCAGTCAGGACACTTCATTTTATATATTAAGATTCTTTCCATCGATGGTATGTTCGCTCTTCTTCACTTTTGCCCCTGCACGAAATATTTGTTTTACCAATATTCGCTCTTTTTGAGGTTCCTGTTTAAGATAAATATATGCCACCGCGGACTTTTTTTTGTGTAGAAAAATCCACGCTTCTTGCCTCCTGAAGACTTTTGTACCAAAAATGTAGAGGCTGATTTCCGGAACACTTTAAAAGTTTAACAATACGATGAATAAAATGTAAAAAGAAAATTAATATATTTTGCTATGGACAGTGATTCACAATAACATTTCTCACAAATTTGTTTTTGTTTTAAGTATGTATCTTCAAAACTGGCTTCTCCAACTGCAATTTCATTAGTATTGGTTTCTCTATACCAAATTCTCACTGATACCAAACCAAGCAACACTCTTAAACTTATTGTGACAATCATCATTCATGTTATGAATTTATATTAATAGCTTCGTTGTCATTGTTTGAAGTATTTGAGAAATTATGCAAATTCAACCATGTAACTTTACAATTATTCTAGCCATGAGCACACAATACGAAATTTAAAGAGCGAAACGAAGCTCACCAAATAACTACCGAATTACCAGTGTTATTGTGTCCCTTCACGTACTTTTGCTGCAACTTTCATTAAAATAAATACACGTCGTAGGAAATATTCTTGCTACATTACAACCTGAAATGTTTTGCTTAGCAATAACGTTAATAATATATGGCAGCAAAATTTCACATAACGTTCATCTTTCCGAATATTAAGTATTTTCTAATGCATATAACTAGTGCTCTACTTTCTAGAAGTGTGAGAAGTAAATCGAACTTTCACTTTTAAAATTTGTATGTTTAATTCAGCTATGACTGTTTAATATTTCTCATGTGAATGATTTGTCACGCCAGCATCTTTGCACTACAGTATGCACCGTGTCTTATGGTAGCCATTTCAGTGCCGAAGAGGGACAAAAATTATGGGTGTAATGACGAAACTAATTCCGAAAAATCTGAACTTTTGTAACTTTTTTGGACAACGTCGTAGGAAAATTTTACTAAAAGTCACCGCCTGTCACGTGTAATAGAACTTTTTTCGAAATTTAACTAAACTTGTTATGACATTTTTGTATTTATGTAAGAAAGACACGGAGTTACCAGAATCATAAATGTCTTCTTTCTTTTGAATTGTAATTTATAGTTTAATTTACAAAATGTAATCATTGTTATCTTGCCACGGAAATAATTACTTTTTATTTGTCTTTACAGAACAATTTTGTTCGCAGAGGACCTACATTAAGAATGGCAAACAAGATCTTCTTACAGAAGGATTATTCTTTGAAACCTCTTTTCAAAGACATCCTAACGTCTTACTTTTCTTCAGAAGTAGGGTTAATTAACTTCGAGGCTAACGGAATTCGTCATGTAATTAACAGATGGGTGTCTGGAGTGACGCAAAGAAAAATTCCAGCACTTCTTATGAATGGTATGATTAAATTTTTTTTTGTAATTTCGCTTTAGTTTAAAAATTTACATTGTTTTCCACGTGATTATATCATAATTTCCTCTCTACCTGACATTTTAACCGTACTGCCAAGGGGGATAGTAATAGTTATGTTATAAACTAGATATATGTATGTGTATACACATAATTATGTATGTATATGTAGATATTCACAGTGCCCTCATATACGAAAATAAAACGCATTGTAGTAGTAAGTTGTTAAAACTTTGTAAACAATACATAGGCCTACCTTAAAAAATTGTTTCTAACATCTCAGATGCTGTTATTAACTGCTTTATCGGAGAGAAATATAATGTTTAAACAAAGCAATGGTGCTTCCGAAAATATGAATGACCACTCTGGTGGTTTGAACTGTTTTGTAATATTATAAATCTTGTAGAGAATAGTTTGCATATTTAAATCGTTTAGCCCTAAGTATCTCACATAGCCATGTTAAAAAAAAAAATAATTTTTTTACGTGTGCTATATTATATTATTGATTTGTGCGGTTTTAATATGTTTACTATTTCAATAATTTAAGAAGAAGAAATAATTTTTATCTTACATACTAGATGAAGAATATGGTCGGTACACAAAGGCGCTTCAAATTGCTGTATCGTTTGATATAACAGACAAGGTATGAAGGTTTTTCACGCAAATGGTTTTATTAGTTGGGTTTACAGTAGAACTTAGTACAAAACAACCAATTAAAACATTGTAACGCACTAGAAAAAATTGTAGTTTAACAGAGCTAGAATAGAGTTATTTATCTTTTCATGTGGGTTCTTGACACCCCCTGTAGTGTAGTTGTTAGCTTACTAATCTACTGATGGCAAGGTTATTTTGCTTAAAACGAGTATTACCTTCATGCACGTGATAATCCCCTTACTTACGGAAGAAAATGCTCATACTTCTGACAGGAATTCTCGTTGCAAAAAGTGAACAACGGCGCGTATCATATATGAAAGGGAAATTAACCTTTTTGTTCAGTGTTCTACTTTTACATAGGATATTAATGATTCGAGACCTTATTTGAATTTATAATTTACAATAACTGCTAGGTTATTTAGGTATCACGTCTGCTGAAATTCTGTTCATTTCAGATCCACCAAAGGGCACAATAATGATGTTGGCAAACGCGCTATACTTCAAGAGTCCATGGAAACAACCATTCAGTAAGAAAGACACACTTGATGAAGTGTTTCACGTCAGACCTCGTAAAAATGTTTTTGTACCAGCTATGTATCAGAAGATCTTTGTTAAGTATGGCGAAAGTTTGAAACTGAACGCTAAATGGATATTGCTGCCATTCAAGGTGAGTTGAAGGCAATATTTCTTGAAAAAAAAAATAGTTTATTTGCGTTAGTACGTTCCTTTTATGCAATAATGTGTGTAGTTTGTTTAATAACATCAAATATATGTTTAATAAAAATTCAGCCAGTGATATTAACATCAGATTTTACTTTCTGAATTACTGAAGCTTGGAACTTTTTAAAACACTGTTGTTAGCTTCGCCTTATGCATGAAAGTAAATGAATCATTAAGTTATAATTTTTATTCACTTCCAGACCTCCAAATTATTTGAAATTTTGCACGTGTATTAGGAAACAGTAAGAGTACAATTTTATGTAACGTGGTGTGCTTGGAATCAGGTGCTTTTTTTTTCGTTGGCTGTAAGCAAAATGAAAACTAAATAGAGAACAACCCACTTTTTTTACAGACGATAATTTTTGGTCAGTGACTTTATTCTTGATTTATGCTTATGCAAAAATATTCAGTTTTACTTAATTACTTGACATTCTGTTGTTATTGAACAATATATTTATAGATAAAGATAATTTTTTTATTTAAGTAAATATTGCTACACATTTTTTTTAAACTGTTTTAAACAATATTATAGATTTGGACACATTGTAAAATATTACTTTTTTTTTTAGACACATATCATTAGGAAAGTGAAAGACTAAGACATTACTTCTCCATATCTGAGTCTGATAAACTGTATATAAAAAAAAACTAGTGAGAGACTACTTAACGATAAACTAACTACATTTCCTAAAATGTAAAATTAATTAATTCATATTATAAATTCATCTGTGCATGCTTGCTTACTAATAATTAAAATATATTTATAAACTGTTCCTCATAAAGTATTTGTAACAATTGGACGGTGTTATTTATGAACAGAACAATTGCAGGTTATGTGTAAAATATTTTTATGGTTTGAAACGGTCTTACAAAAAATATTTTAATCTTATATCCTGTTGTCATAAATATTGACATTATAGGATTAAAATATTTTTCGTAAGACTTCTTCAAATCGGTAAATCTTGCAGCACGTTTAACTGAAAACGAAATTTGTACTTGGTCTGTTTATGCATAACACTGTCCAATTAACACATAATACTTTACGTGAATTATTTTCATTCCTTTTTTATATTTGATAGTTCATATCCGGAAAATTTTTAAGTACAGAATATTTGCACACATTTTAACCATTTTAGTTTGTTTCAAATTATCATTGCTCGCGGTGTTGTTGAAGGGGCGATTATGCTTACACATTACCATTACGATATTTACACATTTTTGCAATATATTCTTTGGCACAGTAGCAGAGCTCTAAGGCGCAGCTGCTCTGGCTTTAAGCAGGACCACACAATACATAATGTTCTTAATCAGCAGATAAACACAGCTGCGTGGACGAGAGTGGACGAGATGCAACGAATGCTCTAAGGTCTTGTTTCAACTTTCTTTTAGCGATGTTAATTTTTTATTTCTAAAAGAGAGCACATATTAAAAATCTGTCCAGCAGTTCTGTTTAAAATAGTCTTCTCCGTGCTGGATTAATTTTTTCAAGGCATTAAATGCTATGGTTTTAGCTAATTATGTAATAACGGAATTCTGGTTAATTCACTTTTTAATCGAAACCATAAAAAATTATTTTAAAAAATTAGGTATTACTGCGGAAACAATTTTAAACAAAACTGCCAAACAGAGTGTATGTATGTGTGTTTTATCTTTATAAACCAACCACATGCTGCTACACTTCCTCAACACACATATATTGCTGTAATTCTGGATTTCCTTGCAGTAATATATAGGAGTCTAATTTACAAATTAGTGCATATTTAGAAAATTAGTTAACTGCATTAAGAATTAAATATTTTACGTAACACTGAGGCGAGCATAAACGTTTCTTAATATTATTCCCGTATTTAAAATACCATGTCTAAAAACCAAAATATATTAAAACGGTTATTTAAAAAAAAGTTATTTGAGGATTTAGCACTCTCCCAAATAGTGCATAAGATTGCGTCCACCAGGTTGTGCCCATTTGCCTCTTAAGAATGTTAGATTTAGAGAATTTTCATGTTTTTAATTGTATTGAGATCCCAAGTATTAACTTAATTGTAAAGCTTAGCTGAAAGGTTGCGCGGATGGCAGTTTGGAAAACTACTTGCTCTGGCTGCTGCGAGGTAGGTAGGGAGGTTCACAGTAGGAAGTCTGCAAGGGATTACAAGGGTCTGCTACCAGCAAGAAACCTTGAATAGCAGGTAACTTGGCCTGGCCTGACACACGCCAAGGGATGAAGTTTGTGTACAGCGCGATTTCTTTAAGTTTTTATAGGACATACAATCCATGGTCTGTGTCCGTTGACACCACTTCCAAACCATAAATACACAAAATTAAACTTATCGTACTGGTAAACAAATACGGGAGTGGAATTTGGAGAAAGGTTTGCCAACCCTATAAATACATTAAACGAACCAGTTATTTATTTTTCATAGGCTAATAACAAGCAAAATAAACTTCGGAAAAATAAATAAATTTGTACACTGACATGTCAAAAGAACTCAACGATTCTAGTAATCGAAATAAGTAAAATATGACTAACTGTACAATTGTGGACATACGCCACTGCGACATACGTCGTCCCAAAAATCTTAGAATGAGACTAAGAAAACCAACAACGATAAATGAAAATAAGAGGAAACAAGCCTAGTTGGCTGTAGTCAACACATCCATAAACCAAAACAACAGAACATGAAAGATTCCATAAGGAATCAGTCACCAACAAATAAAGGAAGAAAAAAACACACCCAAATATAAAAGTCGAAATACAAAACAATATGTAAAACTCAGGACATCACAATTTAGACAGAACAGACAATACTTGGACAAATAAAACAATAGACACAAGACATGTTAACGACGACGTCACAGACAACAGACTAGACGACACAACGTCCTCTATCCTCGTTGATTGACAGCGCCATAAAAGCTACGACAGTGCTGCTATCTGTGAGAATTTGGTTGAACTTTTTGCTGTTACCTATCTAGTTCTCACTCTTAAGGTATAAAATTAAAATCAAACCGTAATTTTAGCGGCAAAAAATGTAAAAGCGACGCTCGAGTAAGGTTCGATTAATAGATCTAACACGGGGTTCTGAATATCGGAACTAATGAACATATATGTGGCGTCTTTAGCAATTACCGAGATAAACAAAAAGTAATTAAACCGACGTAGTTCCCATAAAACAAGTGTATATCTACTTAAAATAAGATGGCTTCCATTAAAAATTATCTTTAAAAAACTAATATGCATGCTTCTAGTGCGGTAAACCATAGAAAGTCGTGAGAATTAGATGTGATCTTTAAACGATTCTTGCAATGGGTTCTTACTATAGATAGAACAGTTTATTTGGACATACGCCATTGAAGGCGAATGTTGCCGTATTGTAGAAAAAACCACAATAAAAACAAAAATCAACAAACTAAGGAAAGCTAAGCTGTAGTCGACAAACATAAAACATACAGATAATTCCTGAATGTAATGTAGTGATATCCCAAAAGACGACACAAGGACAAAAAATGAATTCCAAAAAAGACACAAAATCAATTCCCAAGTGGGGTATAGTCGACTGGAGGAAGACGACACCAAAACATCAAACGATAGACGAAAAATTAATAAAAACCAACAAAAATGGAGTGTGTGAAAAAGAGGCACCAAATGGATGAACGACGATAACAAAACAAATAACGAGAGACACGAATATATGTGAACACAAATTAAAAAGACGAAAAGTAGTAGGCTTCGTAAGACAACAGGTGGGACGTTCCGGTCTTCAGGCGCATGTACAGACAGACTGAGGAACTTCAGCACACTGACTGTGACATCTGTAAAAACAAGGGTCTTGTATAGGAAATGTGCTTACATGTAGCTCAGGGCAGCTGCCTCCTGATTGGTCGCGCAGCTTGTAATGGGCTTATTTGCAGTGACATGTGGAACAGGTATATTGTATTGTAAACTTATGGTTTGGAAGTATAATCCGCAACTATTAATTGTTTCTATTAAATTTAGTTTATTTTTTGATTAAAGCCATGCAGATATTTTTTAGTTCAATGCTTTGTTGATTGATGAGGAAAGCCGATTCTTTTATTTTCCTTTTTGTAGGGATTGTCTCAAGTGTGATTAGCGTAGCATCTTCCTATAGTATTCTATTACTGTTCTCCCAGACATGTTCGGCTTGTATTGATTTTTCAGTTTAACCTTTCTTGATATTATTTTGGTGTTCTTTAAGGCGTGTGGTGAGAGGCCTGCCAGTTTCTCCAATGTACTTACTTCTGCATTCACAAGGGATTTGATAGACACAGTTCTGAGTTTTTTGTTTTTATGTAGCTGGTTTTACTTTTGTCACCATGTTTTTGATTGTGGAAGTTGATGACCGGAAATCTGTTTGTAGTCCGTACTTGTTACCGGGTCGCCTTTTTTTTTTTTTTTTCCAGAAAACCCTTGTACATATGGAATTGATGTGTCTGTTAGTTTTTCTGTTGAATCCTGTGGATTGAATTGTTTTTATTATTTCTTCGTCTATCGTTTGTTGTTTTATTGTCGTCTTCCTCCAGTCGACTATATCCCACTTGGGAATTAATTTTGTGTCGTTCTTGGAATTCGTGTTTTGTCCTTGTGTCGTCTTTTTGGGATATTACTACATTCCTTTCAGGAATTATCTGCGTGTTTTATGTTCGTTGACTACAGCTTACTAAGCTTTCCTTTCTTTGTTATTGTTTGTTTTTATTGTGGTTTTTCCCGCAATACGGCAACTTTCGCCTGCAATGGCGTATGTCCAAAAAACATGTCATATCTATAGTGAGAAATAAAATTATATGGAAATTAATGTTCGAATTTAAAAATGCTGCCAAAAGTAACGTCAACAAATGTCGGCAGAAAACGTATTTGGAGAAATAAAGCGAAACATCTCATGAGATAGCAATTAAAAAGGAATATCCTTGTGGTATTCTATTTCTGTTACTTTGAGCAAAGGATGTTTTTGACAAGCAGTGAAGTAGTACATCAGCATTTGCTCACGGCGGGATGACACGAACGACAGATATTGTAAATCGACAACATTTTTTATGTTAGCTAAAAGAATATTTAAATTATGGTAGGACGTCAGTTGAAGACGAATTAGAATAGACTTAAGTAGTTTTTCTTTAAACTAGACTACCCACATTTAAAACATTATATTATTGCATGGTTTATCTCAATAAAATGCTTTCCAACTACCACCCTTGTTATCCACATTTGTGAAGTTTTTCCCTTCCCCAGACCAATCTGCAAATAGCAGAGGCACAATGTTTTTTTTTTAATCTGAATGTCAAATCCAATAACAGATTATTGCTTCGTGGGAGTAGTTTTGACGTACCGTATCGAATTCCAGCTATACAGACATATTTACGTACTTTCTAGGTTATATAGTATATTTTATTATTATACACTGAGAAAAAATTTTTGTTGGTGCAAACAAAATCTGTTTGAATCAACCAAATCATTTGTTTGTATAGGGGCAAAGAAATATTTGTTTGCTCGTACCAAATTATTTTGTTCCCTTGATTTGTTTGAGGCAAATAGCTGAATTTTGTTAGCAGTACCAAATATTTAGCTGGTCATAAAAGTATTTCGTTGGCCATATCAAATGCACATGCAATATTTTAAGAACTAAAAAAATTA
>PNEQ01041902.1:0-32460 GCA_003012365.1 Medauroidea extradentata
ACAAAACGACCATTAAAAAATGTGGCGGTGGTGTTATGCGATTTCTGTTATCACTCTGGGTACCATGTGAATATGAGCGAGGAGCCACGCACCATTTTCTGCTATACCCACAACTCAGAATCTGCCATAAATATTTTTATGCCCATGGGTATAGCAGAAGGTAACAGGAATTTAGGCATCGTGTGAGGCCGGCTTAACCCAGATGCCCGCTCGCTGGCACGGTGTTGCCACATACCATTATAGGCCTCCTAGGTCCCTACCACGGTCGTAGAAGAACAGGTCTGGACACTCGCCTATCTAACAATGTATTTTGCTTGACCCCCTTGTTGTTTGGCTGTAGTTCGTCAAGTTACCGAGAATGCCGTACTTTTTGGCGCTGTTTTCCGGGCGGTCGGACTCAAACTCCGTTCACTTTTTTCCATTGTTAGATTTATAAAGTAAATAAAGATTGCTGGAGCCTTTTCTTAAATTTGTGAGCGTAGAAAGTATTTCATAAATTGATAAAAAAATACGTTTTAATGAATTATTTATCTTAGCGTAAAGAAAGTGGGCGGAGTTTAGTCCGACCGCCGTAACATCAGCGCCAATACAACACAATATTCTCGGTAACTTGGTGAACTGCAGCCAAACAACAAGGGGGTCAAGTTTCCAGGCGAGTGTCCAGACCTGTTCTTCTACGGCCGTGGTCCCTACTCACTCCAACAGTCATGGCGTCAATCATCAATCACGAAGTGAAGCAACGGTACTTCTGTTCACGTACTCGTATAAAAGATAGGCTATATGTTAGAAACATATTTAAAGATATTACAATTTTTTAGCCAAAGGTGTCTATTGTGTGATAAAGTTGTACGTTACATACAAACAACTGTATTTAAGTTATTTATGTTCAAACGACATAAAGATTGCATATACACTCCTTAAATGAAATTCTTTATTTTATTACACTTCACAGCTTTATCTCTTTCCCAATAAAGTCAACCATGTAAACTGCTTGAATTTTTTTTTCTGGGCGCACTTTTGACAACTTAATATGAAAATACTAACTGACCAGCACATTGAGCGAATGCGATGCTTACACAATTAATTAAATTAAATAATTCTGTATACATATTTATTTCTGACGCCGCTTGGTAGCACTAGTACAATTCGAGAGACATAAGTGAACGGACAAATTTTTATATTAGTTCATTCTCTAATCTGGTATTCCGAGCAGCTTGAGTGGTCAGTGTTTCCTAGAAATCAAATGATCAAAAACTGTTTCTGTGACCAAAATGCTGCTCTGAAACCAACTTTTTATCATACACAATCCTTACAAGTACTCTAAGTCGCTTTATATTACCGTTTGTTCATGTCCATATCAAGTGAACAAATTTGAATGATTGTTAACAGCTTTGGTCTTGAGAGCCGGTGTGGAAAGTCGTTAGGTGGATATGAAGTCGTTTGTGAATGCACAGGAAGAGAAAATGTAATAATAAAACCCAGTGACCAGTGTCACTGTTAAACACAATATTCAAATTCGAAAATCCGTGCCACAAATTAAATCAATGTATTTTTTCGACAGAATGCTGTTAACAAATTTTTGCAACATATATTCAACAGGGTACCAAGTTTTTGCATTTCCTACTTGTTAGCAAATATTTTAGGCTTGAATGTTATCATAATGATTTTACAAGAACCTTTGAACTTTGTTTAATCTAGTTTCAACTCTAATCAAATGCCCGAAATAATAGTGTTTGCAAATAAACAGAGATTACAGAGTCGTGTTTATGGCAGGCCGATATTCGCGGCACTATTATACGGTATATTGATGCAAGTCTAAAGTTGAAAGTGTGGTTCAACAGATACTCGAAACTTGTCACCAATAAAAGTTTATTTGAAATATTATTATATGTTTGAATAATCTTTTTGAAAATAATAAAACTGCATAAAATAGTTGTGATCATACAATAAAATCATCCATTAAATTAGATAATATCTGTTGCTATTTCCTTTGAAATACGAACAGTGGTCAAGAAGACTCTATATTCAAATGTAAACAATTTTATACTTACAAATAAATGTGAATGTCGATTTATATGTTAACTAGCAGTACGCCCGTGGCTTTGCTCGCGTGTATTTCTCATAGCAGATACTTCTTTGTACACCAAACAGGAAGTTCAGTCAATAAGCGTTAGAATGACAAATATGCTAGTTTAGTTAACTCTGCAGCAGGATAAGTAGCTATAGCTGTCCACGCGAAAAGCAGTCGTGAGATTGTCCCTGCCAGTAACAGCGACTGTGCCTTATTTATAGTCACAGCAAAGTTGACGTTGTGAGGTAATTACAGACTGTTAAATATAAGAGAGTAATCAAATGAAATACGTAGTTTACGTGGTATTAAGACCGATTTCCCTCGAGGACAACTACAGGATTGGTGATGTTGACTTCAATAACACATTTATTTTGCAAAACCTTCACTTGAAGTTTGGAGTTAAGGAGTTTTTGCGGGATAATATTTCGCTGAAATATGAACATGTTTGGCGCCCCAACCTTGAGATTCGTGAGATGTGGGCTGATGCTGACGAGGAACCTAGTGGCCTGCATAATCCATTATCACAAATTTTGGACTTCATCCAAATTGCACTAATTTCATATTCCTTGCATTTTAATGTATTAGACATGCAAATTTTCACAGACTTTAAAGGGATTTGACCCCAGAACCTCCCGAAAAATAGATTGGAGCTACAAACTACGCCAGATAACGTCGAAATTACTCATGAAAACTACTTTTAAAAATAAAATATTCAGGTTCATAGAGGTTGTACAACACAACGTCTCGATATAACTGTAGAACGAAACTCCTGTGTAAGTTATTTCTTGCCTTTCGGATCGTCTGCCTTGAACGTTCACAAACAATGTTTTCTTCTTAATGACGTTATCTTGCATAGTAAAAAGTTGCAATACTTTTTAAATACTTACGTAAGCATAATCCTGATGCGAACACCGATTCAATATCTCTACTGGTTAGATAAGTATCATCGTCTGATAGAAAACAAAATGTATGCCTTTTCACTCCTTTAGGTATTGAATTTCGGAAAATTTTAATTTCATTACTTGGGTATTTGTTCAAGTACCTAGTAGAAGCGAAAATCACGATAGCTAATTCTGAAAGCAAATTCAATCATTCATTAAAATATCACCTCTGTACAGTACTGAGAGTTGCAATTTTGAAAAATCTGTTAAACACTTTTACTGTCATTTATGTAATTATCATCCTGAAGCAACAAAATATCCTAATATCTTATAATGGGTTCGATGTATATCGATGATTTACGTAAAACACATTCCAGGTCTTTTCAGCTCCTGAGAGACTGAATTTCTAAACATCCTCATATCACATTTTAGACTACTTAACTGGCGTCTCTTGGACATGAAAATAACAAAAATTGTCTGCTAGGTTCAAGAAATACGGACAATTAATTAAAATACACATTTAATCACTTTTCGTCCCTTTTAACCTCCTTAGGTGTGGAATTCCGAAAATTCGTGAAATGACATTTTAGGTATTTGAGTAAGCATCAATCTTAAACAAAAATCACGTCACCATATTAAAATCAATGGGACCGATATATATATATCGATTGTGAATAGAAAACACAGATTACTTTTTTTTTACCTCTTCAGTGCAGAATTCGAAAAATATATTTTAATGGTATGTGGGATATTTACAAAAGTATCTATCTACAGCCAAGAGCACTTCAATGTCTCGATTGGTTCGATAAATGTAGAGGAATAAACAAAAACACATTTCACGTATTTTCACCCTCTTATTTAAAGAATTTCTAAACGTCTTGGTGTCCTGTCATAGACATTGCATACGTGACTAATTGAAGTAAAAATCACGACGATAGTCAATTGGCATTTTTCGCTTTTTTTACTGTTTGGGGGTTGAATTTCAAAAATCCTAAAACCCCTCTTTGGGTTATTACGTAAGCAACATTTTAAAGTGAAAACCAACTTTTTTCCTTAAGGATTCAATAGATATCGATAGTTAATCGGCAACACATTTAAGGTTTTCCACCCTCTTAAATTTTGAATTTCAAAAAATCCTGAAATTGGCTAATATGCATTTTTATGTGCAACATATTAAAGTAGAAATCACGATGATAGGCCGTCAGGCCCGAGCTCTATCGACGTCTCTTCGGAAACACATTTTACCTCTTCACCCCCTTAGAGGTCGAATTTCGAAAAATCCCTTCTTAGTGCTCTCCTACGACATAAGAGGATATCACATAAAAAATGTCATGGTTCTATGTCAAGTAGTTTGGGCTGCAGTTTGATATGTCAGTCAGTCAATGTTCTCTTTTATATATAACAATACATTCGTGCTTTTTTATTTTTGTCACAAACAAATGACTAAATGAAATAGAAAATACGGAACTAATCACTGGTTGATTTAGGAAAAAAAAAAAAAAAAAAACACTCCTTTTGTACTATAATTGTATTGTAACGGAATATTTCTGCAAAGTAAATAAGCGAAATGTGCTGTCTGTAACGGTTGTTGTTCCCGGAAAGTGACTTTCGAACTTCAATGTGACCCATTTAACAGACACGTTACGTTAATTTATGCGCATACCGACAGCGCGTGAGAGCTGATGTAAATAAAGGACATAATCTAGTTCATATAAGATTTAAAACTTATATTTACAGCAAACTTTATGAATAAGTAACAAACCGCATGTTCGATTCTCGAATAAAGCAAACATATTTATTTTTTTTTTGTCATTTCCTTAAGTTCTTTCGTAGTATGCAATATTATAAAATGTAACAAGAAACTGTTGCAGTATAGGTGTTTTGAAATATAGCCATGGTTCAGCTGTATTGTGTCTTATAGAATATAATTGTTATTAAACTGGAATATGGTCTCGTTTAAGAGGTGTATCGCTACAGAACAAACAAATTGATTTACATGTGTTTTCTAATTAATAATCGTTTTCCCACTATAATATAAAAAATTTTAACGTGTATTTGACAAAAGTATGACCGTCATATATCTCTGACGGGCACGGATTTGAGCAATAATAATAAAGTGCCTTGCTACAAAATTTTTTTAACAATTTATTTTGTTCCCAATTCGTAATTTAAGACACCATTCTGAAAACGTTCATTGCTACATTAAATTTTTTCCCTTGCAAGGAACATCAGAATTTTGATGTTCCCAAATAAAACCCTAGTTCAAGGGAATAATCTTGCTTTATAAAATATATTTATTAATTTTTAAGAGCGTTTGTTTGGTCGAGTGGTTCTAGGACTTATGGTTCTAGGCACTCATAGTTAGTAACAAATGAAATTAAGTGTATTTAAACTGAGATGGGTCAACTCTTCTTATAAACACCACAGTAGTTACAATTATCATTAACGCTGTGAAATATACATTAGCACTTTTCGATAACTCATGCAATTGTAGCAAAACTCTTCGGTTTCGTTACGTAACATTCATTATAAAGTAGGTAGGGTGACCAAATTGAGGAAAAAAACAATTATATTATGTTTGTATTAACAATTATTTTATATTGGCATTAAATAATATTAGTTTTATAGACGTTATACTCAGTAGTCGAAACATATCTCAGCCAGTTTTCCCATAATGTCATTTTGAAGTCAACATTTGCAGGTTTTCCTTTCATATCCTCAGCAAAAACCAATGAACATAACAAAATAAAAAATAAAAAAACACATTGAAACCATATGTTATTGGCTACTGTTTGACGTATACATAAAAATTAATTATTGTAATTTAGTATTTTTTACCCTTCGGTATAATGGATGGATTTGTAATATAACCTAGGTAGTCGAGGTATTTGTTGCATCGCGAGGTACAGTAGCCAAGATTAGGCTATTTATTTTATCTGTCCCCCAAACAACTGCAAAGCATTAGTAAAATAACAGCATCTGAAGAATACTAGTGTGGACTGAAGAGTGCGTTCAGCGATTTATACAGACGAAAATAATATTTCATAATAATAACAATAATAATAAAAATAATAATACAATAGTTTCAAAGTGACTGTCGTGTCCACAAACCTGTCAGTACCAAAACAATCAAACAAAAGTATAGTAGCAGGGTATTTAAAGACGACCTACAAGTCCACGCATCCATTCATAATAAGAAATGCTACCTAAGGAAACAGTGGTGCTGAAGTTAAAAAACCTGGTGTGGAGCGATGGAAAACTGCTTCTCATAGACTTCAGTTACATGGCAAAGTTTTTGTCTGGATACCACCCAAGTTTACAATCAACTTTGTTTGCAGTCAAGAGCGAAAAACGGCCGGAGTTTGATAACGTATTGGGCAGTCATATTGTGGTATTCAGTCAGACTCATTATTATCCTGCTATATTAAGCGATCATGATCATCTGATTGCACTTTTGTTCCCCACTGAAGATGCCAGTTGAGGTCTGGCATGAAGTTGGATAGACGTATCAACAGTACCACGTTTATTTTTTTTATTTAATTATTTTTTCAGAATTTGGTATGTAATTATTGCATAACTAGTTATCATATAATTGCATCCATAGATCTTAAGTATTTCCGTATGATTTATCAATGTCGCAGGGAAAATCATGAAACATTATATCCTTGTGTACTCACTATAAAATAATAGCATTTGTACTAAAAGCAAAAACTAAGGAAATACTAACATTTTGTAATATACAAGAAAATATATTTTACATACAAGTTAAACAGATCACGTAAGTAAAAGACTTTTGACAAGAGGGCTTCATACTGTGTTTCTAGCGCAAGTGTAGTGGCATAGTAAATAATTCGTCCAAAATGAATATAACTTATTAGAATACAAATAAACTGCTATCATAAATATATATTTGGGTCAGCATGATACAATTTTATAAATATCACTGATGTTAGGAAATAAAAATATCTAGAAATATCAATAGCATCATTTTTATATATCTCTATGTGATGTCCGTTTCCTCTTGTTTAACTTTGAATGCATTTCTCACCGCCTATTCCTATAATTTTTCTAACGAATATAACGAGCCAATAAGAACACAGCATAGTACCCAAAAATAACACAGCCACGAATATATGAGGTTCGAAATTAGCAACGCGGAACGTTACTATGGATGAAACGAGTTCGTCTCGAATTCTGTGAGCACACATTCGAGACTAGCCAATTTGTAAGCAGGTGTAACTGCGCCCTGTAAAGTGTTCGAGAATACTAATACTCAGATGACCTTGGTTGATAATGAGACTTGCATATACGCAAAGATATGACTGACTTGTGATTCAATGACTTGGTTAAGCATAAAATTGTCAAATGGTCCACAAAGCAGAACATTCCTGGCTCTTACATAAGCGGTAGATCCGCAGCACATTCTGATATGCAGGGACTAAAACTGCGTCACAAAGCACACTTGTGTTTCTTAATTTTTCGAGCTACCTGTTAAACGTAGTTCAAATAGTTTCTTACTTAAATTAATTTATAATGTGTATGATGTCCATCATAATCTTCAGGACACCAAATATTGTAAACTTAATTTTGAATCTCTTTAATGTGGTTGCAAAAATAAATAGTGGGCTTACACCCTTTCAGCTTCTGTATTTGCATGTTGCACAAAGATGTCGCTGAATGTAGGTTCACTTGTTTGGCTATGTAGACAATACTATGTTAGATTTATCCGGTCTCTTATAAATTACACATCAAAGCATGTGTGACCTTGAAAGTCCTGACAGTGACGTTATGAACGTAGCAACGCACTTCTGTTCCAAAACGTCATAATAATGCTACGCACTGATTATAGCTTTAAGGCGAGTCATTCCGCAGTGTGTCTGCATCGGTAGTTTTCAAGATTTTTTGTTCCTGATAACCGTAAGAACGGCTTTATTCTGCACACAATAGTTAATAAACACAATTGTCAAACTAGGTGAGCAGATTCAAAACTATTATCTTCACCGGCCTATAAATCGCAAACTTTTACGAAGTAATTTTATATATCTGTATCCAAAGCGTGGAATGAGCTACCAGAAGAAATAAAAACCAGAACGTCTACATTGGGATTCAAAAACAATTTTAAATAGAAAGTTTTTTTTTTCAAGCAACAAACTTAATTTGAAAATTCTTGTTTGCCAAATTAAGTTTTCTCTTATTTTTAAAATTTTAGTAATAATTAGCTTACTTTTACAGTGAACATGTTATTTTATTATAAAACTAAAGTTATAACTTTAAAATGTTTGTTTTCTTTAAAATGTTTATACTAGATCATATATTACTAGAATATAAGTGATTAATTTTCCTTTCTACTACATATTATTTTACATAAAATTGTCTTTTTGCAAAAGCAATATTTTCTGAAAAAAAAACTTAGCTCCATTTGTAAATGAACGTGTCAACAGTTTGTTATTGTTGATATTTTTTAATTGTTATTTATGACTTCATAATGTAAAATAACCCTGGTTAAATCTAAGAAAAGATGTACGCCTTAATTTTGCCATGTAAAACCTAAGACTTAAATAAAATAACGTAAATAAAATAATCATGTCTAATGCGTATTGCCGGTAGTTTTCGCAAAATTATTTTTGCTCCACTTAGTTTCAGTGGCTTACGCGCACATCAGCAGCTATGATTCGTGGTTATTGACAGAGTTCTTTGTGTTCAGACGTCTCTTATTTAACTGTGCTAATCAAAACAACATTACTTTGATACCACTCGCCTGTGATTTACGGGTATATTCCTAAAACACTAGAATAAAAACATCTAATAATTGATCAAGAATCATTGGTACAAGTGTGCACACAAGTCATTGGAACTAATTGTTGCAGGGATTTTTTCAAGAAAATAAGTGGGCCTTTAATATAAGACATATTTTTTTGAATCAGCGTAGACTTCAAAATGTTGCATTGTCTATTTCATTTTACGATCTGATTATATACAGGCACGATAGCCTTTAACTGTTAGTGGACGAATTATTGTTATGGCAGTCAATTGTGAGACTTGATTTTAATACGTATTGCTATTTGTCCATTCTGTATTTTTCTCAGACGAGACCCGCCTAGGATGAAAATCCATGTAACAAATTCTAACAGAAATTGACGTACAACAATGTTGTCAATAGAGAAGGCAAACAACACAACTTATGTGAAAGGGACTAAGGGAGGCTTTTGTTGAAAAAAAAATCCCAGCATTTGGAGTGAGAAGGGAATCAATGGAAAAACCCCATGTCAGGATTTCTTGACTGGGTATCGAACCCGGGTCCACCCAATTTGAATTCAATGTGTTAAGTATCGTTCCATCTCACTCTGTGTCAACCTTGAGCTCGGTGCACAGGGAAGACAAAATAACTGGTTGGAAATGTTTAGTTGTATATTTATCGCTACGTATCGCCCATTAAATTATAAGTCAGTGTAATATAATTACATATTATAGAAAGCTGGCGCAGCTATAATGGTTTAAATTCTCATTTGGGAAGACTTGGGTTCGATCCTAAGTCTGGCCATCTTGATTTCGGTTTTAATTTTATTTATTTATTTATATTATTCTAGTGTTTACATCTCGTTGGCAATGTGATTCATAGAGAATGTTACACATATTTTTATATTTCACCAAAACCAAAGTACACCCATGCCTCACCCGGGACTTGAAACCTGAACCTCTCACCACAAGTCGGCGCGCCACCCGATTGCTCCACAGAGGTAAACCTGGTATTCACTGGTTTCCCAAGAACATGCCAGAGAAATGCTGGTATGACTTACCAACGAATGTTATGACCGTTAATCTTAATACTTTCATTTGGCTGTTCAAGAGACAACGAAAACAATATAAATACCAATAAAAATAATTACAGAACTTTTCTTATTGTAGAAGATTAAGTCAAGTTTCTAATATCTGTGTAAATAAATGACAACTTGCCAGAGTGATATATATAATTCTTCCTCTTACTTACTTAGACGACAGTGTAGCCACAAAGCTTTTTGCAACATATCCAATCAAATACCCTGGCTATAGTGGCACAGCATTATGGTTAGAACGGACAGCAAATAAAAGAGCGACTGTATCGCGAGCCCCAACCTCACAGTGATTGGAGACACTTACCTGCGCTGCGTGTTTGCCTAGGTACTCAGGCGTTACCTTTGCTTAACAGCAGATCACACCCTAAGTGGACTGACCTTTTACTTTTTCAGCTGCTCATTATTCTGAACAGAACTGTACATGGTGCAGAATATTAAGGACGTTGGACCCATAAAAATTCCAAATTTTATATTTGTGCCAAACACTGTTCAACTTTTACACATCAGATAACATGTCATTTTCCCAAATAAAAAAAATTAGGTCCCATAGTTTTAGCATTATGACCTATCAAAGTCACAAAATGGCAGTTGCGGTGTAGCCAAAATAATAAAAAATAATTAACTTGCAGAAACAAGATAATTCATATTGATTCTTAATGATGTGAGTTACTTCAAGACACTTTTGTGAACACAAAGCAATAACTTTTTGTATTTTTAAAAAATTGATGAAAATGAGTAAATTTTTGTATAACATTGACTTTTGGCTACTACTGAAATTTTCAAAACTAACTTTTGTCAACCATGTCGTAAAATGCATTGATACACTATCAGTTCCTGTAATTTTTAATTTATTCGTTAGTTACTTTTTTTGATTTTGGCTACATCGCAATGGCCATTTTGAGACTTTGATGAGTGATTAAGCAAAAACTATGGGGCATAAATTTCTTTCATTTGGGGAAATGACGTGTTATCTGATGTGCAAAAGTTGAACAGTGTTTGGCACAAATATAAAATTTTGAATTTTTACAGGTCCAACGCCCTTAATGAATATCTAGAATCCTATGGTATACGTTCATAACTTTTAAACAAACTTGTTCGCTACATTTTTCATTATATTAATACAAAATCTCTTTACCATCGATAAGGAGATATGCCATGTGCTATAGACTGATGTTTTATAAAACTAAGTTTCTCACTGAACGTCCTTAATGGAAGTACTAGCTCAACTGAACAATAACATTGTAGAAAAAGTCCCACGACATTCAATATGCACTAAATATCTTTTATATACATAATGAGTCTGAAAAATCACTGACAAACTCTGGCAGGCTATTTGTTACAAAAAATTAAGATGCAGACACCAAGCACCTAAATGGAATATGGACTGAACAATAAAAACGTGAATGTTGATTACCAGACATAACTGCTCATTTAATTGAATTTTAATGAAAAAGCATGTTAGGTCGCCACATAGAGCAAAGTGCTCAAGGGGACCAATCATTTTGTCTACTTGTAGTATTATATTGTATGTGTGCAATATTAAATAAGTAAATAAAATAAAAACTGAAATTTGAAACGGTTTTTCCTAAAAATATCTGAAACCATGCAAGGTAAACAGACAAAACCCTGACCACAGTTTCATGTAATCAAGATCTGGAATCCCACACGGCAAATGCTAGTTCAAACCTTCTGCAGTTATGAAAATAACAGGAGCAACCGTCCTTGTATAGCATTAAACTTTAATTAATTGTGTCTGGAAATTCAAACATTTGATAAGTTTTATTTAGCATCGAGACTTATTTAACAAAAAATACCTTCTTGTCTGAATGTTCTCGGGCAAAGGTCGGAAGGAGTGCGCTCAAAGCAGCGCGCTCCTTGTAGTGAGCACTTTTTTTTTGCAGAGCTTAGCTCTATAGTAGTTTTGTTGGAGCTAAGCTCTTTTATTTGTAGCGTCAGCTCAAACAAGCACGCTACTTTTAACGCTCCTCGACTGCGAGATAGTAAGGTAAACAAACAACTCTCTTTATCTTTACGGAACTCTGTCTCTCTCTCACACTAGGTTCCGTGCGCAGACCACAAACACATTGCGCATATAGACATTCTCATTCTCTCTTATCTCTACGTATGTTTTCTTTTTAGCCCGCTAATTGCACAGCTCTCATGCGCGCGCATATCTCCCTTCACCTCTATCCTTTATAGTTCTGACCATCACAACTTCACGATACGTGTAGCATTTCTGTGTCTGGATCTTATTGCGAAGCTATGACGACGAAATAGATCAACTTATCTTGCAGTGGCCGACATATAGAGCATTTTTCAAATGCTTAAATTTATCAGATGCAGGAAATTTTGTGGTTGCTTGTAATTTGTGCATCAGAAAGACTTTATCAGTGTCCAAGAGCAGCCCAACGAATATGCTGAGATACATTGAGGTAAGTGTTTTAAAGAATTGACATTCTTATTTGTAGTTTTTATTCAATTAGTAATAGTACAGTGCCAATAAAATTGTACATTATTGTGTCTGCCGGGCATACCAGGATTGTGCAATAGATTCATTGTTGAAGATAGTGTAAAACTTGACTTCATTCATTTTGAAGACATGTTAGATATTGTTTAAAAAGATAAAGCCTAAATTATGTTTATTTCGACAAGTTTAATTTTACAAGACGTAAAATGAATATACAGTTGAATAAGTATGCCCAGTAGCAATAGTGATATAAAAAATGAAGTATCTGCCATTTATTTTCAGGTAAGCCATTTAACCAAACGAAATTACGACCTCGCTGTATATGTTTTCTGAGGCGGTAAAAGATATTAATAGGCCTCGTGGCATGTATATTTCTATTCATAAGACTTCAACTTGTTAATTAATATTTACATTTTGTTAATAAACTTAATGATTTTGGTAAAGAAAAATTTCAGTGGTTTTAAGAGGCTTGCCATGCTTTTGCTCAAAGCTAATTTGAAAGTTTAAAAACTTGTACAAAATGTAATTTACTTATCCATATTATATTATTATTACATACCCTCATTTAAAGCATCGTAATGACACCAAATATAAACATGATTACCCATGCAATTTTAATGTGTGATTTTTTTTTTTAAATAACGGTAACAATCTTTGAAAGGAACTTGAAATGAGCTGAGCTCCACGAAAAATGAGTTTTGAGCGTGAGCTAGGTCCTTTCTCCTAAGTGATCTTTTACTGGAGTTTAGCACACTTTATTTTAAAGGAACATGAGTTGAGCTAAGCTCCATTTTAAAAGGAGTTTCCCTAGCTTTGTTCTCAGGTAAACCTTTTTGAAAAATTTGAAAATAGATACCGGTAGTGACTCTTTACAAGAAAGCAACCCACAACACATCCCTTCATATTCCGTTGCTGGGTGCCACACATATTTTCTTCTTGATTTTTCATAACAAATAACCAGCTGGAGTTTGTCAATGTTTTCCAGACTCATCCTGTATATAACTTTTTTTTAATGACTACATTCTACATTATATTACAACATAGCATAAATCTTAATAGTATTTTCTTTAATGACTAAAATATGTTATAACATAACATAAATCATAATAGCATTTTCATTAATGACTGGATTATATTACAACATAACATAAACCATATAAATAAAAACTGATTTTCTGCTCCATAAACAAAAAAAAAAAATAAAATAAAATAACAAACCTTTCTAAACTATTATTTTAAAAAACATTAACATAAAAAATACAAGAATAATGGTTATTATTGAATTTTACAACATATATTTGTGAGAACATACAAAAGTTCATCAGAGCATATCACAATAAACAATAATTTCTTATAATTAATGTATCTAAAAAAATATATTTTTAATATACAAACACAATAAATTCATTATTCTAAAAGGCACAACAACCTAATTACTCAATCTTATACAATATATACAGCACATGTAGGTTTGTTTTAAAGTCCTTATTTTCTGTAGTAAACAGTATGGCATTAGTTATAAGGTAACTTATTATTTCAATCCAAGTCATTGCAACACAATTTCACTTTTTATGTGAGAAATTAAACTAAATAAGAAAGTTTTTTGTAACCTAAATGTTTGCACAAATAACTGTAATGTGAAAAAACAATTACCTGTTGACCTGCTCATATTCCAGAAAAAAAAATAAATAAAAAAATAAAATAAATGCAATTTAGATCAAAGACTTTCTGATTAAATAACTATATTAACTGCCAATGCCCACTGGAGTAGTATATCATTAGTTTTATATACTGATGGTACAGGATGTTTCGTAAGTCTCCGTGTACTATTCTGTATATGAGTTGTTCATGTAATACATCTGTTGCTTTCCTACTTGTTACATGAATAGCAGTACACTAACATGCCTACCATTTACAATAACTGAAGCAAATGTATAGCATCACTGAAGGGCACACAATAGGAATAGATATCAGCAAAATATTCCAGGAAAAAAAAAAGTACTTCGTAAAACTAAAACTGTCCAAGCTGAATTTCTATCCTTGGGGAAAGAAGCCATTCGAAGTGGCAGTATATTGGACTTACAATCACAGCACAAGGCCACAAACAAGAATACATTGTCATTCAGAACACACTGACTGAAGACAACCTCCTTGTGACTGTTTACAAATCCAACACTTTGATACATTACCCATACAATCAAAGATAATATTCAGTGGCAAGCATGTTCTTTATCTTGGTTCATCTCAGCACAAGCAATGTTAACTTCTACCTGACCACTTGTGATGTTGCTCTGTGGGGTTACTACGAATCAAATGTTTCAATTTTCTAACATATTTGATTACAGGGTCTTAATTCTACAGTATAATCTCCCAGTTATTATACCTTCCTTGCGTAGTGTGCATTAAAAGGGTTACAGTGATCTCTTGCCCAGCATCCTTGATGTCCTTGTGAAGAAATTGAAATGTGGTATGCATCAAAGAGCAAGGGAGAGACTTTTTCACAAACCAAGCAATTAAAATGTTGTCAGTTCGTGCATTTCAAACTGTGTAAAATTAACTTTTGCAACAAAAACAATGGATGTCACACTGATACTATTAAGGTCTAAAGTAAAATGCCTTTTTTTGTTAGCATTTATTTGTGTAGGCAGTGTACATATTTTCAAGTCAAATATCTTTTACAGACATTTGAACATCTTATAAGAATACCTTGACCCAGGAAAGATGAAGTTCTTAAAAGTCAAATCACACAACAATCAAATTACCAGTATAGCAAAAGCAAATGTGTTGTGTAGGCCCTATTAGTGACATAGCTGTGAATATTTCCACAACTTTAGCACAGCTTGTCGCAATCTTATACAATCTAAAAGATCAAAATTCCTCAATGCAGAGTACAGAGATCTACATTTTATATCCTAAATTCAAATTAAGATGCCACAGTCTGCAACTGCATGTATGTTATGCACGGAAAAACATCTTTTCATAACATATAGGTACCTGTTTGGCAATGGATTTATCTTATGAGAAGAAAAACAAATAATTTAGGACTACTAACTCTAGACCATCAGCAAACAAATCAGTAAAAAAATAAAAAAAAAGTTTAGTTTTTAATAATAAAAAACATATGTTATTCTTCAAGCACCAAATCAGAACGAATTGGTTGTTAGGTACTTATTTACATCTGCAAAGTAGTACTCTGCCTTATACCATATCTAGTACATGTGCATACAGCAAGTCAAACAAATATGCATTATCATTATACATGAAAATATGTCAATTTTTATTTGAAAATTAATTTTAGAATGCTACTATGCAAAAAACTGTAATTAAAAATGTATATTAAAAATACATGACATTTACATTGTTTGCATAGCATTATTTGAAAGTGTGAAATTGTCAAAAGCAGGCAATGCATTTACTATCACACACACAGTTTTGTCTTCAACTGCTAATAAAGTCTGCATGATACAAATGTACCTTTCTTTCACTTCTGCGTTGTCCCCAAAATTTTCTGGTATCAAATAGGCTGTCATCATATAATCATGCTTGGAAACAGGTAGTGTAAGTAAACCTGTGATTACACTTAACCGCGTTTCTTGCTTTTCACAATCTTCACGACACCATATTTCAACAGACTCTACAAATTCCCGAAATTTTTTGCTCACAAGGGTAATAGATTCTGGACCATATTCTTCTATTAAAGAATTCACGAAGTCGGAGCTAATTTTACCAAAAGTCACCAGATTAAACTCTGGCATGCAACTAAAGTACATGTAAGTAAACTTAGAAAGCAAGAAGGTCTCAAATTTATAGACTGGATTCAATAATGAAGACCAAATACTCAAAAACTTTTGCAATACTTCCAAACCCATTGGATATTTTAATATTAAGGCATCATTGCACAAATAGTTGATAAACAACGCTGCATCATTACGTCCTGAAATACTATGTTCAACCAAGTCTTTAAGTAAGTCAAAAATAAAACTGAATCTTTCATTCAGTTTACTCATGCACTGAGATTTCAAGACATACGTAACTGCAAATTTCATACATTCCTCCTTGTACGGTGAGCCTTCACACAAATATTGCTTCAGCACACTATTACAGAAACTAGAGGGAAGCAACTCTGTAACATACATAAATCTGGATATAAGAATCGAAATATGTGGTTTTATTTTGGCTCCTTGTTGTAGCAAGTGATGTGCTTTGTCCCAGCACAATTCCATGTATTCTGCCTTGTATTCATTTGGAATGTGAGTATCATGTGATAATTTGTCAAACAGGTTCTTATCGTCCACCCTGATAGACTGTAAGCAGTACTTCAGCAAAGCAAACTTTTCTCGGGTAGGCTCAGAAAAAGCTCTCCATACAAGATCCATAAGTACCTCACGCGTGGCTGGATTTTTATCTGCATTCCACAAATTATTAAGTAGAGGCAAAAGCTGTGGCATACTTACAATGTTAAATGACAGTCTTAGTGCATGTTTCTTCACAGACACCGGTGAATTAGTGAGCTTCTCCAAAAAAGGTATTACTTTCTTTTGCAATGAATTATAACACACACTCATTAAAGATCCCAGCACATACTTCAAGTAGTCACCCTTACAAAACTGTTTTATACAACTGAAATCACTCCAAGGATTTACATTCTTCAAACACACAGCAGAAGTTTTGATCAATGGTAGCATTTTCTCAGTATTTTTGTCTGCTATGTTAATTTTTTCTTCTACAGGATAGAAAGGTTTTATCAAACTTGCAAAACTCTCTGCATTCATTAAAAATGATAGTATGAAGATTGCTTTCTCTTGCTTGTTCGTGTCTTCATCATGCTCAACAATTTGTGTACATATCTGTACAACCACTTCCTTTATCTGGGAAAAGCTCTGCAAATTCCATGTTCTAAATAGATGCTTGTACTTTTTAGTATTTTCTTGCAGCAGGAACTGCAATTCCTCTTCTGCATTTTGAATAAATTTTTCTAGATCCATTTTCAAAAAATATTTTACATCTTTCTTAACTTCTTCTTTATAAATATGCTCTGGACACACAAGTGCTTTTGTTTCCAAATCATACCTGAGAAGTTCCAGAATTTCATCTTTTTTACCAGAGAGATTTGAGTCAATGCTCTGCCTGAGACTTTCTACAACCCATGAATACTTACATAGAGAAAACTGAAACAATTTATAGTTCTGATTCCAATTGCTGACAGAATTCAACAATGAAAAAGCTACTTCGATAAGTGAAAATGCAAGTTTTTTCATATTAGGAATTCTTTCTGCAAAAGCCTCAAAAATAATCTGTTGATATTTAGGTTCTTCTTTTAGAATGATCCAGCCATCCTCATATAAGGAAGAAAAACCTTTCAGGGCTATCAACTGGTCAATTTGTTCACAAATATCAGCATGGTTTATCAGATTGTAATGAATTGATTTGGCTAAGAAAGTACGCAACAGCCACCCTTTACTACCATATTCTTCATTCAAGAAAAATATTTTGATTACTTCAAGAACTGAACTCCAGTGTCTATCATCCAGTTTTAAAAGATCAAATTTATCATAAAGATCACACAAAATTTTTACTCTGAGTGAGATACTGTCATTGCGGTACCTGGTAACAACATGCTTTAACATTGATGCCAAAGCATCCATGTCTTCATTTACCTTACAAGTTAGTGTAAGATAAGAAATCAATTTAGATCTTGAATCCAGATCTGGGGCCTCCACCAAAAGCTTTTTAAGCATTGGGATTGACTTTGCTGTTGTCAGGTAACAGATCCAATAGGTCTCATCTTCATCTTTGCTCACACACTTGTCAATCTTCTGTTGGGCACACATCTCTCTCTTGTCTGGTGGTAACCACAGGAGCAGCTTTTCTCGTATAAGATCAGTCTGTGAAAGTAAACTTGTACCATACACTTCCTCAAAACACTCGAAAAGCATTTTCAACCGTTTTTGCGGCGCAAGAACCTCAACTACCCTGTAGAAATTCCCACTATCTTGAAAAAAATATGGGTCTTCAAATGTATTTGGGAAGAGTGTTTTGTAAAACAGCTTAAACTGTTCTGGGGATAAGTATTTATGTAGATAATTAAGTTTCATCACTTTTATGTATTTCACTGCTGATTTTATGACAGCAATAGGGTTACTACGAATTATTTTCTTGCAGCCTCGCCTACCAATATTCAACTGACCAAAATAGTCTGAAGTTTCAAACAATTCAGTAAATATTTTAACATCAATATTTAACATAAGTTCAAAAACCAGTGCCACATCAGAAAAACATGATTTTTTTATATTACCTCTTACAAGCTTAGGGTATTTCCTCACTAACCTAGAAACTTCTTTCTCTGAGAAATTAACTCTGTCACCATCAGTGTCCAAGACTGACTGTATGAAGGGCTCACTACACACACAGAGCAGAGACTTGGCCTGCTTGAGACCATACTCACTTCTAACTGCCTTGAAGAACTGCTCTGCCACATGTTCGTCTCTCAAATGCACTGACAACAAATGGATGATGTCATTTCGAGTGTTGAACGAGGTGTTTGGGAACACTTCTATAATAAAAAATTCACAAGTGGGGAAATCTGCACTGCTACCTTCAAAGAACCAGTCACAGCAAAGCATTTGTTTAGTAAACAATTTGTCTTCACCTTGCAAAACATCAAGGACATCTTGTGACTTCTTAAATGAATTTATAATTCTTCCCTTCAGCAATTTTTCAAAATTGTTTGTTGGTTTGATGTCTACGATAAACTCGTCAATTTCATGGGGCAAGCATCTCGACTTCACGTCACTAATAAGTTGGTTAAGGCTCTTCAGTTTTTCACCAATTGTTTTACCACTCAGAGAGTGAAAATGATCCACAAAATGTTTGCCAGCCATGCTAGTTGACACCTGAAAAAGGATCAACACTGGAATTAACATAATTCAAGTATTTGTGACATGTTTTCTAACAAACAGTACTTGTCTATCCTTCCATAAGTCCAAAGTACACAATGGCCCAACAGATTGGGCCAATCTTGGAAGTTAAAAAAAAGGCCAATGGCCAAGGAATGGTCCAATTCATGTTTGGCAAATTTTGAGCCAAGGTAATGGAGGATGAAGTAGATGTGACAAATGCTGTGACAACTTTCGTATTGTGTGTACATTTGCAGAATAGTGAAAGAAAAAAATCCTTTCCTACGCATCTGTTGCCACATTTCTATTCTTAATTAGTTTGTGTTGAGGATCCCACAACAAACTATTTCCCCTTGAAGTTCTATAAACTCCAAAACTTTCTTGGTTGGCCACTGATCAATTTGAAGTATTAATTTACAGCTCAAACTATGACTCAAACGAAAACATGCACCAATGTCGACAATGAATGGCAAATGCTTCCAAGACATAGCCAATGTTCCAAGACAGACATAAAACAAATATAAGTTTTGCTTATACCACTCAGAAGTCAAACTGACATACTCCACACAAGATGAAACTAAGTTTAAAGTTAAAAAAAGTAAAATATGTCTCAATAATAAAATATTTTATGTACTGAAACATTCTTTTGATATTACTGAATTTCATGTTCATTTAGTTTTATGAAAATATGAGTTACTATATTTTTAAGTAAATGTTTAACTAATGTGTAATTTTTATGAACTTAATTTGATAACTGAAAGAAGAAAACATAAGTTATCATCCTCAACTAAAACAAATTTGTTGCTACTCATCACCATAACCACAAATATCATCACTTATTATATATAGTTCCATGAGTAGTAGTGGTGGTGATGGTTTATTGTAGGCACATATTTCAAAAGAGGCATTACATCTGTTCATTATGCTTTTGTTGATGGACATACACTTAAAGTTAAATGTCTCGCACGTCTAGTGAGATTCTCTGCCACATGATGGCAGCACTTTGAGGAATGAAATTTATTCCATCAATAACTTGAAAACCTGTGGATGGATTTAAAATCTAAAAATTGAATTTTACGCCTGAATACCATATAAATTTTGATAATTATGTTGCATGTTGTTCAAAATACGTTATGGCATTTTTATAAAAATGATTTGAAATTAAAATCATTTTGCAGAAGTCCTCTTATATGCATTGACCATACATGAAACATATACAAAGCCATTTTCAAAGTTTGAACTGGCCAAATTTTAAGCTGAAAGAGAAGATTGTAACATATCTGGGGTACGGAGACTAGGGTTAGGCCGCGCTGCATCTGGCGAGTGATAATATCTGTAGGATGTGGGAAGGAAGAAGGAGGGAGGAAATGGATTCGGTTGCACGCAGTGTATGTTGAGTGACATGTGATATTCTACATATGAAACAAACACACAACCAGCTTCACAGAACTAAGGAAGGTATCAGCCATTACTTTCAGTGTTGTGTACCATCTGGCATCCGTATGGAGTTATCTTGTAAACAATGCAGCTAAATTATATCAGAATAGCCTGACCTGGATTCGAACCTGGGTCCTCATGATAATAAATACAAGTGTTTTACAATCTCAGTGTGTGTCACTGAACATAGGGTAAATACGGTACATGTACTTTATTCTCCACTTTACTACAACTACTATTTGCATTAAAACTGATTGAACAGATTTCATAGGAATTATTTTGTTTAGTACTGAAACTCTGAGAAGACAAAGAAAAAATTGCTGTGTCATATGCCAACGAACCATTAGAAAAATCTCTCTGCATAGCATTTTTCAAAATTATTCTTTCCTAGTTTTTTTATCAAAGGGCTGATTGGACAGGGTTGACATCGTTGGCAAGCCTACGAGAAACCTTACAAATGGAGGCCTCTTGTACAGTGCATGAAAGAATGTAAGACTGTACAAGTTGTAATATTGACCTGGGCCTTATTTCACAATCAATAACAAATCGCAAGCTACAAATTTTGAGTTACAAGTTACTAGTTGTAATAATTTCTGTTTCACAATGAAGTTGGCAACACTTAAGTAAATGAATACTGTTACAAGTTAAAATTACTATAAACAAACACTGCAGCACATGAATAATTTCGAGAGGTAGACTTTTGTGAAAAATAGGAAAGAGTGATCAACATAAATTATGTCAGACAAGAATACATCGGTACTGTTTCAGTAACTACACATGCCGTTTCTATGCACTTATTTCTAAACTACTGTCACTCTAGTTCTAACTTTATTGCAACAATTAATATATATATATATATATATACACCCAAAATTCCATTCCTGTTATATTCGCTAAACAGAAACTGTCCTTATAAGCATTTTACAGTTTTTAAATTTTTTTGTAGTACTCCCAATAAGTCACACGTTCTGTACATGAACGACCCATATAACAAAACATAATTTCACCACTCAAGTAAAACTCTCTGAACTTCTCACACTATATCAACGACAATATGTGAATATGGCTCACATTCATCACTTGAATAATAAAACAAGAATATATCTTTCATGTTCTCGACCATTAACTTTATGTAAACAACGAAAGTCAACTAACATACAAATGTCTCAACAACTGTGAACATTTGTACTAATTACATGTTTTTATACTAGTCACAATCTACAACTACAGGTGATTTGGAATAAAGTGAACACTCAAAAAAGCCCTGATTAATTTCTATTTTCCGCCAATTTATATCAATCCACTGCATATAAACATAAACATTGCCACGTGCCTTTATTTACTTGGGCATGTACAATGTTTCCATTTACATTACACTGCTGCGATAAATACCTATTCACTAAATGAACGGACGCTGTATATATGATATACTCAACAGTAATCTTAGTTATAAATATCTGCGAGTAAATGTTTTAAATCACAGTTTTCTCTGCACCGACTCTAATTGGATGTGCCGTTTTTTATCTTGTAAATGCATGCGTAATATATTAATTTGTAATTCAAAACCGCTACTATAAACACACACAACACACGCAATTGAAGTTCCAGTCAGCATACTGCCATGAAAGACTACTTAATTAACAAAAGCAATAAGTAACGTATTTTCTTAATGTGTGAAACAGAAAAAATGCCATTTCTAATTCTATATGCTCAGACTGGCGATCGTAAAACATAACAGATTACATATTACTAATGACTTCACATCATTTAGCAATGATATTCACAAACAGTGACTTCTAATACTTTTGAATGTGTTTGTCAGAAACCCATATTTATTACACAACGGACAGACACATTCATGACAACTCACTTTCAAGCGAGCAGCAAAGCCGCGAAAACCTACCTCTGTGGCGCGAGCGTTAGCAGCTGTGTGTCAACGACAATTTTGAATCACTTTGTTGTGGCATTAATTAAGTCCAACTATACAGTCAGTAGGTATATCAATAAGATCATAAATAGATATTTTAAAGTATATGGTATACGGAAAGGTTGATTACATTTGATGTTCTTTCAATAATGCTGTATTCAAATAAGAAAATACACGGAACTATATGCAATGATTCGTTACCAACCATACAAACAATAATGCAACTATGGTTAATGTTAACTAATATGCAGTAACGGCTAGAGATTTTTTTCAAAGGTTAAATTTTAAGTGCTCACTTTATTCTGAATGACCTATACCTGTTATGGAACATGTATGTACAGTACTAATAAAATTTATTCAAACATTCTTGCATAATTTATTTTACAACTTGTTTACTGCTCTTCAATGCCAAATAAAATCATAATACGAGCAAAAGCAAACTGATCAAAAGAAAATACCAATTTTCTGCGATAATCACAAGAACAGACAATTGTTAACGCACTGATTTTACATGTCTTACGATGGAAACTGCCGTTGTGTTGAGTAACCACGAGTGTTGATTACTATGTGCAATGTCCCAGGAACAAGTCACAAGAATACCACAGCCATTATTTATTCTAAAACCCTTTTCAAACTGTCAGACTTTGATAAGCAGTTCCGCTCAGCAGCAGAGCGATACTCAACAGCTCTTAGCATCATACCATAAATACACTGCACTGCTTTTCATAAATATAGCCTACATATAAATATATCAGTTTGTGACAAATTGTTTTGTGGGTAAGTTTTCTGTTTCCTATTTATTACAAACATTTTATTATTTTTAAACACCACTCAGAAGTGTTGCCACTCTAAAGTGTAATGTTTTTGTTTAAAATGGCCATAAATCAAATAATCAGGTCGTGGATAATTGGAGTTGACTGTGCACTATGAAAATTAAAGACAAAATCATATGTACTACATTCCTAAACTAGCTCTAATTGGTAGGGACCACAGTCTTAATTTGGCATAACTCACAAGGAGACATATTGTTAATTATTGTTTGCAAAATTTATATAGAATTAGTAAGTTCTTCACGCAGATACGTCAAAAGTAGGAGTTCTTCATAAAATCCATTTGGTGTATTTCATAAGGGCCAAAACCAAACAGTGAGAAACAAACCGTCATATTTTCTAATGTGAACTACATAACATAAATGTTCTCACCAATACTTTATTGCTTGTGTAATTATTTGGGCCAGGTCCACTGAAGTCCACAGTGTCTTAAGGCTCGGTTTCAGTTGCCATATTGAATTTTATTATTTTTCGCTTTTTTGGAATTCTAAGAAGAAAAATGTTAAATACGTCATTATACCTCAAATTGCGGAGCTGGGTAGACTAACAACTTAACATCACTAAGTCGTCGTTAATGTCTATGCATAAGTACATCCCTAGATACCAGGTGCTACTTTAACGCCGTGTCCGGTGAGAGTGATGTAGGAACGGAGCTGCGTTGGAATGCTCTGGGTGCCACCCGGTTAAGCGTGTAGCCAGGAACACAAGGCTCGATGGGTCGTAGTCTGTTCGTGCCGGCATGCCTCTCACCTGGCAAGTCGAAACAGCTGCGTATCGGGAAAAACAGGGATGACCTGGAGAAAACTACACCTTACATGGACACTTATGGGGCGGTCCACACCCCCATACCCTAGGGTCTTAAGCGAGCCAGTTCCAAATGGCAAAACAAAGTAAAACACTGGGCCGGATAGTTGCACATGCGCGTTACGTTTCTCGGTGGACGAACCAGAGTCCCGAAGCGCACCACGTCTCTCTCGTTCAGTCCGTCATGGCCACTGCTTCCAGACTGCCTTCTTCATGCACTGGTAGAGGGAGGGGGCGGCAAAGCCATGTGTCCTGCACTGGCAGATGGCCGGGATAGCAGGTGTCGCACGTCGGTGTCAAGTTCACACATGCCCTGCTGCCGTCACTGATCCGCCACACACACTCAAGTACTGCACATCTGCCATTACCAAACAGCGCACACCTGCCACTGACACACTCTGCGAACACCTGCCGCGACCAGGTGCAACTCCACCTGGCCTGTGGCCTGGTACGACGATAACTTAAATTCAAAGGCTTGTCACAAGTGGCTAGTCCATAGAACCTCTATGAAGTTGCAGTTAAGTTGTAAGTCTAGAGAGTGCCATGTTGTTGTAAGTTCCAAGCCATTCTTAGGCCATTTCTCAATTCACTCTGAGAGTGCTCTCTGGTCGTTTAAATTTGTTGGCGAGAGTGCAAAAGAGCGATAGAACGAAACTGTTCACTTGCTGACTCTCTCATTCTCTCTGGCGCACGCCATCTTGATTACAACTATGGTTTGAGGTTATTGAAGAAATGTGTGCCATACTGAAAATATTTCAATACTTATACGTAAATAAATATTTACAGTTAACAGTTAATTATGGCGAGAAGTTGTGTAAACATTTTCTGCCCTAATATACGTTTCAATACATAATATACAAAATTACGGTATCACTTATAACCAGTTATTCGCGGCTTGAAATACGATGCTGGTAAGTTTAAAATTGTTATTTGAATTGCCTACAAATATATTTTATGTGCTTATAACTTATATTAATAAAATTAACGCACTTGTTACCTTTGCATCGTTCGTTCACAAACTCGAGAGTGCATTATCCCAATTAGAGAGAGCGAGAGTGCCAGAGAGCTCTCTCTGCTGATAATGCGAAAGAATGCTCTCACCAGAGAGTACTCTTTAAATTGGGACACGGCCTTAGTTGGATCAATTTATTCTTTTAAGTTATTTGAGTGTAATTCAGATAGTGAATGTGTTGGTATATATAAAAAAACATGCTAAGGGTGTGAAAAGGACAGTAGATACCAGCAACTGGAAGGAAGAAAATGCAGACTGTCCACCTTTCAGAAATAAAAAATCAGTGAGATTTCTGTAAGGGCTCCCCCCTCCCAAAAAAAAAAAAAACTGTAAAATTGGCCAAATCCCAAATACGGTACGATACGCAACAAACAATTTTCATACATTCTTGTTTGCATACATTTCTGACACAGCCATTAATTATTCTTAACAAAGCAAAATTTTTAAAACCAAAAACGTTGGTAAGTCCAAAACACCAATAAAGCATGGATTCCAGAGACCATCCTCTGGAAAATGTTTATTTGAAGAAGTAAAATGGTAAAAAAGAATTCTCATGTTTTTACAGTCTATCTTAACAATGTGAAAGTCAGTAATACACATTGGTTTAGAGAGAACTGCATTTAGGACTATGGCTTATTTAAACAGTTCTGCTGCACGCAGACTTAACTTCTTCCAAAAAACTATCCATCACTTTTTTTTACGAACCTTTACAGCAAGCACAACCATATTTTTCGCCATTTCACTTTTCTGGAAACATTGTTAGATATTAAAAAATAAACCAGCTTTATAAGCACAACTAAAATGCAGACTAAAAGTAGATCAACGCACTACTTTGGTTATATCAACTCTTTTCTAACTGTCGCGAAATTGTGTCTTATTTTACGCTATAATTTACCTAGATTTGCTTGTTTCGTCATATTTATGTGCTTAACATCACCCTTTCCAACATGCGCAATGGAAAAATCACAACGAAACAATAACAAAATACAAAATGTTGACTCTTTCTGACGGTAAAATGACCAGAAATTCATAAAAATATTGTCGTCAACATCACAAGTTCTCGCTTAGCACAATTGTTTTTATTAGCAGCACGATTTTTGAATGAACATAAATAACGCGCACGAGATACTAGTGTGTCCAACACCGCCAAGATGTTTCTTTACTTAGTAGGCCTATCACTGCTAAGCCTATTATAACATGACTTTTGAGCATTGTTAAATAACTAGTACAAAATACTCGTTGGCCAATCACACAAGTTACACAAAATACAATAGTGTGACAAAGTAAAACAATAAAACACTTAACAGTAAACACTGCAAATAAACAATGTCAATGTTGACAACGAACGCCATCTTTGTTGACAAATGAAATAATTTTTTGATTGACTAACAAGCACCAATGACGATAGCGAATGAAAACAAATCCCATAATTTTTGCAGAAATTATTGGAACTACCAACGTTAGCACAGTTATATCATAAAACTATTGGTGATGAAAGCAGCTGAAACACTAAAATTACGGTACGGCCTACAATACCTATACGCTGTGCAGGATAAGTCTCATGCTATGGTACGAACCTGGAACACCTATTTATGTACAGAATTTACGATAAAACCACAAACATACGTATTAAAACTAAAAACCGAAAGATTAGAATAACTAATCAAGAGGGCGGGAGATCAGGTGGAAAATCAGGAGAGGTGGACGGTCTGAAAATGCCAAAAGAAAAAGGAACTCCGGTGAAGGTTATGTTTTCAGAAGTGGGAAAACTATTTCAGCCAAGACATTTGTTCCAGTGACAAGATGCTGCACATCTGAATGCTTCAAAATGTTTAATGGTAAGCAACAAAATATTATGTTCATGGTGTTTTGGTCCATTGGAGATAAACAAAAACAAGACACTTCTAGTTTCATATGTTGAGAAGAAAGTAACGCGTAGTGCTAATGATCCTAAGTCTGGAAAAAAATCTTCTAAGCTCTTACTCGTATGCAGTTAAAGTAGATGGAAGAAGTCACAAAACCTGCAAAAATTTTGTGTTGCAGAACTTTCAAATATCTGATGAAGACTGTCCTTAGAGAGGTGAATTTGGGAAATGTTTCACCACAAGAAAACACAGGCAAATATGACAACAGACCTTCAAAAATAGGAAACAAAATCTAGGGCATGGTAATACAGCATGTTTCATCCAAAAATTCACACTATGGAAGAAGTAAATCTGAGAGGAAATATTTTGATAACCCAACTCTGAATGTAATGAAGATGTGAAAGTCCTTCCAGCAGTATTTCTTTGACGAAATTGGGTCAACTCTAACAATGAAGTACTCTACTCATCATTAATTTTTTCGTGAGCAAAGCTGTTACATCTTTCGTCTGCCAAGAATGGATGTTTGCAATTTTTGCCAGGAAAGTAAACACATACTGAATGCCAATCTTCGAGATTCAAGAAAAGTGGACTACGAAATTCACAAAAGAAAAATAATGAAATACAATGCTCTTAAGAAAAGCTCACTGCAAGTGCAGACGATACAGACACTTTTGTTCTAGAGTTTGACTATATTCAAAATCTAGCTGTGCCCAAACTAAATGTTACATCACAGTTCTGTAAGAGACTCTTGTGGCTGTATGTATTCAACATTCATTGCCACAACAATGACTCAAGCTCATTTTACTGCTATTCGGAAAATGAAGGCCAGAAAAATCCTAATTCTGTTTGTTCATTTCTGTACGACTTCACAAAAAAAAAGCTTGAATGCATGAAAAAGATTGAAACATTGGTTCTGTTTTCCAATTTGTGCAGAGGACAGAATAAAAACATTACAGTTGTGAAATTTTGTGCTTGGCTGTACAAGTCCTCTTCTGTTAACGTCACGCATATTCTTTCTGTCCGTGAACACTCTTATAACCAAAACGACCGGAATTTTGGTTTGTACAGACAAGTCCTGAAAAAAGTTGAAAGCATTGAGCATCCTGACCAATATTTGAAGGTTTTGGCAGAATGTCGTTTAAAGCCAGAACCTTTTAAAGTAATAATGGCGTCCGAAATGTTGGAAGACTGGAGTAACAGATTGGCCAAACTTTTTCCAAAAACACCTACTGGGGAAAAAAAAACCCTTTGCATACAGAAATGTGTTATCTTGAAGTACATGCCAGGTTCTTTTAGGGCATCTGAATCATACAATGCTGTGTTCCAACCTTACAACCTTGAGTCTAAAGGTTGTGAAGAAAGGTTTGTAACAAATGTGATTTGATGAATCTTCTCAAAGCACCCTGACCAGCACTGAAAAGTACTAAGGTGCGAGACATGCTGTCCTTGACTAAATGTATGGAACCTGAAAATGCTCAGTGGTTTCAAAATCTTGTGAATGGCATTTGGACGGATGACACGACTACAGTGAAGGTGAAGAAATTGATCATTAAGTGAGATTGTGGACTGTGTACAAACAAATCCTGACAAATGCAACATCGTACTTGCGTCTTATTTTTATGATGGAGATAAAGTGCTGAATCATGATAACGATTATTTTACGCAGAAAACCACATAGTTTCAGTAACAATGTAAGCACTATTGAGGTGTGCAACATGTTTAGTAACTTTAAAATATTTGTAATACTATTACTATAAAGATGTAAATATATTGTAATGTGTTGCAGCTGAAAAAACTAATTCCTTAATGTATGCTACAAATGCTTAGTTCAGTATTTTACTTTACTATTTGTGCTAGTCACTGTTTTTTAAAACTTGGAATTCAATGTCAGTAGTTCTATGGACTAACAGCTTAACAGCGTCACTTTAAATATTAATGTATAATAGTTATACTTTTTGTACACAAAGCATATTTATATGATCATGCACAGGAAACTTTAGAGAAACTTCTTACGTAAAGAAAATGTATAGATGTATTATTTCAATTGCAGTTTACTCAAAACTATGTTTTCGCAGTTAAGTCATTAGCCCACCCAGCTCCTCAATTTTATTTACATTTTGCTACAGTACAGACTTTGCAATTTAACTGTTTACTTATAATTACGCAGCAATATGTGTGGCAAATATTTTTATATTCATAACTTGCCAGACAAATTGCCATGCTTGTATTGTAGCTCAAGTAAATAGAATTTGCGGTATAGTCACAGATTTAACCTTTTTCTTCTCAGAATACCAAAAAAGTGAAAAATTAATAAAATTAAATATGGCAACTGAAACAGAGCCTTAACAAAACCAATAGATGTCCCATTTCTCTTTCTACTGCTCGATCATCAAATTGTTTTTAGAACTATACCACCGTTTTAAAACTAAATTTTTATGGAATTCCAGTAATCTCAGTACATGTACTTAATCTGTAATTTGCAACAGTACAAAAATAATACACCTTCCTAATACTGTACATTAAAAAAATTCACAGTCAAACTGTGGCATCTGCAGCAATGGGATTTCTGACATAATGATATAGGCATTCTCGAGCCAAATATGCACAGAAAATTTACTTTTTTTAGGATAGTGTTCAATCATGCTCACAGCTGGACTGACAATGCATTCCTTGAAAGGTTTTTACTAGAGTCTGAAATGTGTACTGCCATTAGGTACATCATAGCTAAATCATTCTTCCCACATATACAAAGTGTGACACTATTAATTATGCTTCTTCAAGATAGACTTGTGAGCATTATGTAATCATGCATGTCAACTGATAATACCTGAAATCTTTAAATATATTTTACTTTGACAGTTATGAGTTATTTTAGTATAGAATTTGGCTATAGAAAGTTAATATTTTTATTAGTGAAATATTTGATCTGTGTAATTTGTACTTTATTCTAATTTATATTTCATTTGTGTTTAAATTTCAGATTTTCAATTTTTTTTTTGCTGAATAATATTTTTAATGTATTATTTTATTTCCCTTTTAGTTTTCCATATTTAATTTTAGCATTAAGATTTTGATATAATCTCAGCCCCAGAGCTAATTTAGGCTGACAACAATGTGGCTTGAGAAATAGGGGGTTGGAGAGTAAGAAAGGAATCTTGGCCCAACTACCATACAGGAATGGTGCGTTTATGAATCACTCTGGTAAATTTTACATTTGAACACCAGCCTGGATTTCATTTTAGATTTTGAGTGGCCAAGATGAAGTGTTATGTTGAGGCGGGACATGAACTTTCGTCAGAAGCACTGATGATTCTCGAGGATATTAGTTTTTTTAGTGCACAAGAGTTTTTAAAAGCTAGGCATGGGTAACACCATTGATGCTAACATTGCTGTGGTATGACACAGTCTAGTTACTTTATGTCATAAGCCCTGCCACTGTATATATGTATATTTTTATCATACGTAACTTTTAAAATTTAATGTCTGAACTTTGTTTCTCACCATTTGAATTTTTTTCCTCAGAATATTTAATCTGCTTAAATCTGATTTTGATAGTACTGTCGTCGTACCAGGCCACAGGCCAGGTGGAGTTGCGCCTGGTCGCAGCAGGTGCTCGCCGAGTGTATCGGTGGCAGGTGTGCGCTGGTTGTTAACGGCAGATGTGCGGTACTTGAGTGTGTGTGGCGGATCAGTGACAGTGGCAGGGCGTGTGTGAACTTGACACAGACGTGCGACACCTGCCATCCCGGCCGCCGCACTGCCATCTGCAAGTGCAGAACACGTGGCTTCGCCGCCCCTTCCCTCAACCGGTGCATGAAGAACGCAGTCTGGAAGCAGCGGCCGCGACGGACGGAACGAGAGAGACGTGGCGCGCTTCAGGACTCTGATTCGTCCAGCGAGAATTACGTAACGCGCGTGTGCAACTATCCGGCCCAGTGTTCTACTTTGTTTTGCCATTTGGAAATGGCTCACATAAGGCCCTAGGGTAAGGGGGTGTGGACCGCCCCATAAGTGTCCATGTAAGGTGTAGTTTTCTCTAGGTCCTCCCTGTTTTTTCCGATACGCAGCTGTTTCGACTTGCCAGGTGAGAGAGGGGCATGCTGGCACGAACAGACCACGACCCATCAAGCCTCGTGTTCCCGTCTATGTGTTTAACCGGGTGGCGCTCAGAGCATTTCAACGCAGCTCCGTTCCTACCTCACTCTCACCGACACGCCGTCAGTACAAAGACCACGAGACCTGATTTTCTTATAATCTTAATGCCTACCGCTCTGAGGAGAATGAGCTACAGCCGTGGACAATTTCACGAGTTAATTATCATGTTTGTGTATAAAGGTGATACATTTTCAGTACCGGTACCAGTTTCTTTACCTGGGTGGATGAGCCGAAAGTCCAACAGCAACACCCACACAGCCAATCCATGAAAAGTTGAAACTTTTTTGAGAAAAGTTAAATAGTATAAATTGTAATGATTTTGTTTCTGATACATAATACAAACATTATATTTTACAGAACTATTCACCTTTTTTTATTTTTATCATTAAACATTAACTATTTAACATCCTGTGGCCAGCCAGCAATATAGCTTCAAAGCTTGCTAATACTACACATGAATCAGCAGCTCTGGGATAATTTATCTATGCATTATTGGCAACCACATTTGTTGTAGCAAAGCACATGGCTGAAATGTGTGTGAATGCTTCAAATACCTCAAGTTTGAAAAAATAAGTATTGAATTTAATTTATACAACTATTTAATAAATTATGTAATTTGTTTAGCAAAATTTACAAAAAAAATCTAATTTCTTTATTTTACAATTAGTTTTAGTTTGAAAACAATGAATGATGTTCTTATAAGTGATGTTTGACTGCTAACCAAGATATTGATATTATAAAAACATGTTAATGTAATGTAACAGAAATTAAATGTAATGGATGCTACACTGTATCAGACATTACACTCATATTACACTGTTATGTATTTTAAAATACTTAGAAATACAATTGTGTTTGTTTTGACAAATAGCATAACCTCTACGAAAACAGCTCCTTTCAGAAATTAATTTACGTAAGCTGTGTATTAAGTAGACCTATCATCATTTAGAATCACCATATATAATATTTTACAATATTTGTCAATGAAATATTAACACATTATTAACTTTAGCAGATCCTAACCTAAAAGTTTAAATTTTAAATTATTTAGTTACTTTTAATCACTTAGAAAGCACATACCGGTATATAAAAAAAACTTTGCTTTGAAGGGAATAATTAATTAGGCCTACTCATACAAAATCTCTAAAGTTTATTATAAAATTTTACCTCATGTCAACAATGTGAGCATAGTTTGACTCGTTTTCTTTACTTTTCCAGAGTCATGGCTCCAGTTTGTAGTAAAATTCGAATGGCTAAATCAAGAAGGAAGATGAAAGAAGAT
>PNEQ01041902.1:32560-46006 GCA_003012365.1 Medauroidea extradentata
ATACAGAAAAAAGATAGAACAGTGAGGTACAAATGTAAAAAAAAAAAAAAAAACAGAAATAGCTTTAGGTTCTTACATTGAGAAAAGTGGTTAAGAAAGTACTATCTTCCCTTCCTTCCAACCCTACTAAGAAAAGAGCTGTAGTTCGCCAGTTAGTCAAGGATACTTTCAGTAAAGCCGACAAAAAAACATTATGTGTGACTGAGAAATCTCCAACGTTGAGAGCACTAAAACCTGAAACAGTAAAAAAGTTTGTGGATTTCTGTAAAAGTGATGGAATAAATTGACAGGTCCCTGGTAAGCAAGACTATATATCAATCAAAAATCTAGAAACAGTTGAAAATATTTAAGATTTTTCATAGGTATGTTACATATTCTAATCTAGCTAGTGTACTTTCATTCAGTCTACAGCTAACTTATATGTTTTTGTTTTGCAAGTAAATGTTAAACAAAATTTATTATAAATAAGAAGTATTTTATCCTACATTAAACTTAGTCACAATTCTGTCAAGTTTTACTATGGCAAAAGAGATTAATTTTTGCTCCACTGGTGCAAGGTGAAAGGGAAAATGATGGCAGTTACAAGAGGTCAGCGTTTTATAAAAATATTTGGTATGCAGGTAAGGAATGGTGGGCAGTCATACGTACCTGTGATGAGGACTCAGTACAATACACAGCAATGTGGAATAGTAAACATATCTTATTATTGTAGGTATGAATTAATCAAGTGGAATTCTTGCACTATAGGACAAACACAAAACTATAACATACATTACATCTCTTCAACTGTATTAAGTTACAGCACACCTACCATAAGCTATGATGCAGTATGACAAAACCTAGTCCTGAAAATGACAATGATGGACAGCTTGCTGCCAGTTATCTTATCCGCACGATTCAGATTAGATAGGACCCCAAGCAAACAACTAACTGGACTAGCATTTTTACCACTGTAATTTTGTCCCTGTACTTCATTATAAACTGATCACAACGTCCTAGTCGGTAAATTTATGTTAATACTATAATCACATAACTCTGCTACCAATTAATGCATCAGCCATTCTAATTATCCAAAAAATTTCTTAAATTTAAATCATTCCATTACTTTCATGCTACATAATGTAACGTCTAAAATACTGAAAGCCCCTTTCTGACTGATCAATATGTATTTCTTTAAATTTATAATGATTAGGTGTACTTTTCAAAATTTAAGAAAATGTCGAGCAATACGTTGAAACATTGTACCAACAATTTGCCCAAAATGTGAATACAAAAACCAATTTTAGAAAAATTTCCTGCAGTGCAGCTGGCTGACATAGAATCCAAAACAATGAAGTACAAATAATCATGTAATATTAACCCTGACAATATTTTTTCCCATGAATTAAATTGTACAATCGTAACATATACACCTACTTAAATATTAATTATCCAAAAAAAAAAATTAAAAACTGTGTCTACTGTTGTCAGTTAAAAATTCCTGGATCAAGGATGAATTTAGAGTCAAACAGTCATTTTAACAAACTACGCTTAACATTTTATTTTTTGTGAAAGGATGATAAAATAAATGGAAATATTGGAAAACTGTTTTTAGGCGTAAAACACTTCTAGTTAGGCCTATTTTAAAAAACTATGCAAACAATAAAAAAAAAAATTATATACACAAAGCAATGTAAAGGTTATGTACGTAGGGTTCTTAAATTTATTTATTAAGGGGGAGTACACACAAAATCGTAATTGTTTCAATAATTTTTATATTTGTACAAGTTATGTTTTTTGTCGACATACATTGCAACAACTTTAATTATAAAGGAAACTGGGAAACTGTTCAGATTTTATAGGTTTTGTATAATGGCCTATAAAAACACAAATTTGCAGAAAATTATGCTAGAAAAGAAAACAGACTTACCGAACTGAAATAATTCACACTGAATTGCTATGTTGTGGTCTACAAGGTATCCTATATAAAAACGAAAACTAAAATATTTTTTTTACTTCCAAAAAGTTTTTTTAAATTTTAACTTAATTTTTTTTTAAGTACAAAAATATTTTATTTTTGGGTTTTTATATAGGAGACCTTGTAGGCTACAACATAGTAATTCAATGTGAAGTATTTCAGTTTTGTATGTCAATCGGTTTCCTTTCCTAGCATAAAACAGTTTTCTGCCAATATGGGCATTGATAAGCCAATAATTACAAAAACTATGAAAGCTAAGAAATGTTCGTAACTGTGAAAAATAATTTCAATGTATGTCTAGAAAACAAACCATATGCCTATCTCATACAAATATAAAAATAATTTTGTTGGTCAATTGGGATCACACGTTTCCCTCTGTTATAGTTATTGAAAACAAGTATGGCTAAGGGAGCACATGTACGTAATTAGATTAAAGAAATCATAAAAATTATGTACATTTAATACATGAAAATCAAGTGATAACTGCAGTTGTGTATGCACAACAACTCACATAGGTTAAAAAAAAAAATGAGCATGAACACATACAGGAACTGTATATAAAAAAAATCGAAGTACGAGTCGTGAACATCTTCAAAATAAAAGAAGTCCAGAAAACAGAGCATCGATCAAAATTGTAATGTCACAAGTGCAGAGAAAGGCTAATTAATGTATCCAAGGGCACAAGAGAAATCACAGCAGCAAAAAAATTTTGGCACGCACATGATAAGATGGTGGCGAGCAGATGACCATTCACTAGTGGTCAATGGGGAAGTGGAAGGGGCAGCCAGATGTCAGCAGTTGAGTTATAAATATATATTATAGTATATGAACAAACACGTGTGCTTCAGTACAGTTCTTTATACTGTCTATTCCATGTAAGAATTCTGTATTATGACAGCAGATACTACCAATATTTTGTAATGTAGCCTAACAGGCGCAAATATTTTTTATTATTATTTAATTATCCTTTTTAATGTCTAGTTCAAGTTTTCCATTTTAATTAATCAATATAGGCCTGATGGGGTGGTTTATTGTCAGGTGAGGATAGCAGCCAATGACAGTCGAATCTCATTATAAGAATCCCTATAGCTGGAAATAGCTGATTGGCCGAAGCGAAATCACGCCATAAAGGGAAGCTGGAGGTAGAAGAGATATGTGCAGCGACGAGAATGGTTGTAGGTTCGGTGCCTTTATTTCAGTTTCAGAATAATGGTCACGCAGGAGTAAATTGGATATTACATGCCGTTATAAGATGTAGGTCGGTGCAATAGTGATTTGTTTTCTTCTGCATAAAATATTCTATGTACACTGTATTTTGGTAACAAGAATAAAAGTGAAGAAATGCTCTAATCTGAGAACTCGTATCGTCTTGGCCTGAGAATGGGAACCGCCAACGTTACAAGATGGCGCCCGCCGTGCGGCATGAATCTACACACGGCCTCAGAACTGAAATTGAAGAAGTAAGATCAAACCCTAGTGAAGAGGATGAGTATCATTGAAGGATGAACCCAGGAAGTCCAGCTACAAAGGCGGCGTTTCTCAGCTTTCTGCCCAGGACGGCGGCAATCTCGTCAGCATACCACCACTCAACAATAGGCGGCGGAGTGCAGCACATCGCAACCCCTTCAGTGAGTACAAGTAGACTAGTGCTTTTGGAGCAGTGAAAATGTCTTTCTTTTATATATATATCTATGGTTACCTACTTGAGACTTTGTAAAATTACAACATTTTTAACATTTCGTAAGGCCATCTTAGGTTCAGTTTAGAATAGGTATAAATTCTCTTTGTATAGCATTGGCTAGCATTTTTTAAGGGCAAAGCCTAAATGGGCCTAAGTAAATTTTTTCTTGTTTGTGTTTACTACTAGTTTTAAGTTGACACAGTGTCAGGCAATGAGGAAAGTATTGTTGAGTTGGTAGAGGGCCAAGTACCTATAATTATGTTAGACCAAAATGTGGTAGAGGGTGTACAGTTATAAAAAGAAAATGTGCTGTTAGGAAAGGGAGAGGACGTGAAAGTTTATAGTATATTAGATTTCTTCAAATAAATGAATGCTAACCTCATATAAAGTAGTCAGAAGCTGACGCAAGATCTCACATATAAAATTAAGCAAAGTAGTCAGGAATTGACCAATAAAATTGAGAGAACTATGTAATTTGAAAACAGAGCAAACAAAGCAAGAACTAACAACACAGTTAGAGCAAAGTACAGAGGCATACAACAATAGGTTTTTAGAATTGGAAAATAGAATATAATACTGGAGTGCTGAATTGAGGGCTCAATGTAAAATGTAAGCAGTGGAGAATAGGGTGCAAATAGAACAGTTAGAGAAAGTAGTTGAGGAAAAAAACTGAGATTTTAGCTGCTAATATACAAGAAACTAAGAGTGAGGTGGGGGACTTAGGGATCCAGATGGGAAAACAACAGGAAACTACCAGTAGGGTTACACAGGGCCTAAAACAGCAAGGAAAAGAAATTGGGGAATTGCAAAGTAACTTAGGTTTAGAATTTGGTAAGATAGAAGGCCAGGTAAGGGAAATTGGGAAGAGAACAGAAAAGGTGGAAGGAATGGTGCAAGGTATAGCCCATGATGCTAAGGTAGCTGGAGAACTATGGAAGCATAAATTTGAGGAATTTAGGATGGAAATAGAAAAAGAGTTTCAGGATGGCAATAAGACTATTTCCTGTTGTTCAGGAACGAAAAGGTCAGGTCTTACTACAGACGACATTCATGCATTTGAAAAGGTGGTAACTAGGTTTTATGGAAATAAAGGAGGAGTTCATGCTATGCAATTTATACAGAAATGTGACAGAGCAATAAAGCAGGTAAACTGCTCAGAGGAGCACAGATTGGATTTATTTATATCCAGGCTAGAAGGAACAGCAAAGCAGTGGGCTACAAATAGAGAGGCACAGTGGGGAAAATATGAAAATGCCAAGACAGCTTTTCTACAGAAATACTGGGGTATATTTCAACAGGACGAGTACATGCAGTATTTATATACAGGGAAATACAATCCTAGAAAGGGGGGTATGGCTGAATATTTACAGGACATGCAGTTGCAAGCCAAATTCCTGAAATCACAGGTAACTGAGGAAAGATTCCTAGCTCGTATTTTACTTCACTTTACCGATAGGATACAAGATGGTATTCTAGGCTCCAGGGCCAACAAAATTAGTGACGTCACACTTTTGGAGAAATATGACAGAAAGAATGAATGGGAAAATAGGTTTTCTAACAGGAATGGGGGGTAGCGTAACAACAGTGATAGTCACGGGCAAGATAGAAGGCAGGAGGAAGGTAGGAACTATAGAACAAATGAGAGGGTCTTTCAGGGGAATAGGCTTACCCATTCTGACAGAAGAGAGAGACTACAAGGTCAGGATAGGACGTGTGAAAGGATCCAGTACAGGCAAGGTCAATACACAGGGAACCAAAACTACTTTGGAAGGGAGTACCAAAGTAACTACATAAGGGGGATAAAACGGAGTAACCCATATAACCAGGGTAATCAGAATGAGGGGCAGCAAAATCCAGAGACACCACAGCAGCTAGTGCACGAGCAGATACCTGCTGCTATACCACCTTCAGCACAGCTTTTAAACGAATAGAGGGAAAGGGTATGGCCCAGCACCCGATCCAAGAACTTTAACATGGGCAAGAACAGTGATGTTTAAGTATAATAACAGGAATTGTAGTGTAATAAGGGAAACCGGGAAAATCTCCAGGAACCAAAATTGTATATGATCAGGAGAGAAATTACTAGGTAACCAGTGGGAGACAGAAAAGGAAAATTCTGGATGTCCTATTGTAAGAGGTATAGTTCAAGGGGAGGCTCAGTTTGTGCTACCAATGCTTATTGATACTGGTAGTGAAGTGACAGTAATTTCTGAGCAGTGTGAGCAGGCTATACAGGAAGCAACTAAAATTAGTGTACCTACAATGGCAGTGGCAAATGTTACAATAATTGAGACCACAGGAGTAAGAAACAAAAATGTAAAGAAGCAGATATTGTTGGATGTGCAAATAGGTAAACCTTTTTGGTAGTTAAGGGATTAAATGTGAATGCGGTTATAGGGTCTGATTGGCTCAAACAACAGAAGGCAAGAATTTGCTATAAGGAGGTAGTTTAGAAGTATCGTTTAGTGAGGAAAGAAAGGGTACCCAACTGTTGCATTTGAGAATAGTAGAAGGAGTATATGGTCAGAGTGAGGAAGACCAAATTTATTACAGTTTACAAATGGTGACAGTACCTTATGGGGAAGGTTACGAGAAAATGGAGTATGAGGTAAACAAGTTTGATAAAGTTCAAGTTAATAAGGAAATGACAGTAGATATGGCAGACAGGGTAAATAGGATTTTACAAGAAGAATGTAAGGTGTTTTCTAAGTTTCCAGGATTAAATAAAAAATGTGTGTGTGTGAATTAATAACAAAGGAACATGAACCATTTGCACTTAAATCATATCCAGTACCATATGCAGTTAGGCCTGCAGTAGAGAGCAAAATAGGTAGGATGATAAACAGCCAGGTAATCAAGAGATGTAGCTCTGAGTATTCTAACCCACTTGTGGTAGTAAAGAAGAGGGATGGAGGAGTTAGGCTGTGTTTGGATGATAGGAAATTAAACACTGTGTTAGAACCAGACAGGGAGGTCCCCGCACCTATGGATGAGTTATTGCAAAGATTTGAAGGGTGCAGGTACTTTTCTAAAATATATTTGGTTGCCTCCTATAGGCAAATACCACTGAAAAAGGACTCTTATGAGATTAACAGCATTTACAGTACAAGGTAATTTAATACTGTTTCACACGCCTACCTATTCGACTTATGTAACTTTTAGCCATTTTATTAGAGGCTTAGAGAATTTGCCACCACTTATGTAGATGACATCCTTAAGACTGTCCCGGATGCTAGCATTAAAGATAGGGTGAAAGTGTATTTGTAGCAAACACAGCCTAAGTAAGATAGAAATGTGAAATAAACTGCAAATTCAAGAGATTTACAACACAATTCAGGCTACATAGGTAAAATTCAGTTTTTTTAAAGCAAACTATTTTTTCCTATTTTTTTTTAGTTATAACAACCTCATAACTAACAGGCAAATAGATGTACATGATATTCGTTTCAATTGCTCGTTTTATCAAAAAAAAAAAAAATGCCTCAGAAAAGTACGTGAGGGTATATTTGTAGCTTTAACACTGTGTAAACTGTAAGTGAAAGAAAAAATTGTCCACGTCATTGCGGCCGGCGTGACGGACAGTGTGGCAGACACTCATGTGGAGTCGGGCGAGATGAGGAAGCCAGCACAGGGTTGCCATATATGCAGCAAGCACTACGCATTCCCTGCACCCACTCTGTCCGTGCAAAGCTTTTCCGCAGAAAATTCATTCTGGCAAACAACATGAAGAAATTAAGCCTGACAGACACCCTTCTCTATCTTGATATTGTTATTGTTAACCCATCAAAGCTCACTAAGCAGCCACGTATCACGTAAAATAAATGTTGTAGCATAGTTGTCAGAAGAATGTGATGCAGGGATCACATTTCCTCATATTTTCTAGTTCTGTAGGTAATACCTGAATAGACAGTTCTGTCTGACAAGTAATTAAAGTATTGATTATTAACACAATACGTAGTAGAAGCATGTACAAGAGTACGGTTATTATAACATTTTATGTTTCTGTTCCCTACGTTACTGTATGCAATACCGTATTTGACAATTGTTAGCTGCAATGCATGAACGCAGAACTTGCTAAATATTACTGTCAACTACTTTGCATAATGTTACACAATGATGTGTTATTGAACGAGTGAAATGCCAGATACTTAAATTCCAATATCCAAACTGCATAAACGTTAATCTTTCTCAACATCCGTATTGCAAGCAATTAAACTAACATTGACGAAATACTATTCTATGATACTGTGACATTTAAAATATCTAATGGGTACGTAAATACCATTTGTATATCCCATCATACGCGACAATTCTATCTGGATACTTGAGCAATAAGAGCTTAATTAAACAAATTAAGTGTTTTTCTTGACATAAACTATAACATACCATTGCTGCGTACAAAGTTCTCAAGCAATGGCGTAGGAATAGGGAGGTACAGGGGTACAATGTACACCTCCCCCCCCCAAATTTGATAGTGGTTAATAAAATATAATTTGTACCCCCGTACATATTAGTCCATATGCATAAAAACATAAATTCAAATAAAGAAATACAATAAAAGAGGTATGTTTAATCTAATTTTATATTTATACTGACAAACTACTATCAACTTAAAAGTTTGAGTATAAAAGTTTGAGTAAATATATGTGCTTTAAGCATACTGAAGGTGTTCGATTTGGTAACAACCCAACTTGATAAACCCTGCAGATCTTTTTTTTTTAATGTAAATTTATAGTTCTCTGTCCAAAATATATTGACCAGGATCAGGCCAGATTCGTCCCCCTTCCAGGGTTCTATCTTCTCCGTGACCATTTGGCTACAATCATCATCATTAAGATACTGAAATTCCCTTTCAAATTCAGTGAACTGCTTATCTATACCATACTGTACGACAGCTAGGATGTTGCGTAGATCTTTGTGTTGTGAGGGCCGAAATATGTTGTAATTTATACCAGCTGCCTGACCGCGGCTTCAATAGCTATTCTTTCAAAAATTACCAACATTAATGTAAACTGGGTTCCATTACACCGGCAGAGCCAACCGGATTTTCACATGTGATAATCGTGCCTGTACGGTGCCGCAGTTCAATTACTTTTCTTATGGATCTCCCGTTTTCCTGGCCCTTCTGACAGCTAACACTTTATGTGTGTCTATAATAGCACAGCAGTTCCCCATTGCCGTTCCTTTCATGGGATTTGAACCCTAAGCTTCCTACCTGTGTCCCAAATAATTACATCAAGAAAGGTCATCTAAATTGTTAAAAAGCAAATGTGTATATACAGGCCTTTGCCCAAAGCGGTACACGTATCAATAAGTCGACAAAAAGTAACAACTTTAAAATTGTTTCTCAGTAGTCATATATATCTGATTTTCGTTACTTCTGTTACATTTTACATCTTTCCGCCACTTAGGACCGGTTTCACCAACCAAGTTTAAGCGATTTAATCTAGGTTAATTGGCACTTAATCTCGATTATCTATGTTTTGGGTTTCGCCAAGCAGTTAAACTCGATTTTCTCGTCTTAAGCAAGATTAAATTTTAACTCCTCGATTTTCGCTGGGTAACATTACTAATCTCGCTTAAGTTCATAATAAAATGGCACAAGCACTGTATAATTTGGTATTTGCAGACAATACAGACGATGAAGACTTTATTCCTGTGTATCAGCCTCATCGGATTAGCGAAAGAAATCATTACTTTGATGAGTATGATTATACAGACTTCCAAATTAGTGATGGCCCGATGTCCGATTACCGATATCAGCATTATCGGTACATTTACTGTTATCGACAATCGACTATATAATATCGGTATATCTGTCACAGTCATTATATCAGCAAACTCGCACATTATTCCTTTACTCCTACAATCTGAAGGCGGCAATGTGACTGAAAACAATATTGATTTGAACTGTTTACAACCAATTTATCATTACTAAAGTTCATTTCACAAACTTGACATTAAAATTTGGCAAAATGGTAAAATGTAAACAAACATAACAACCAAAAGAGTTAACAAGCCAAAGATTTCTAGCAGCAATTGCTTAAAAATCTTTACCGTAAATCAATTATATTACAAAAGTATAATAATTCTCACTTAAAATACACACAGCAAAGCGGTAAAAACAAAAACACAGTCATGGAAAATTATTTACTCAAATTGTTTTATCATTTCAAACAGAAAACAAAATTTCCTACAGATATTTAAAATATCGGTTTTCAGGTATCGGATCGGTAAAATCTTACATATTGGAACTTGCATCGGTATCGGGTTTTTCCAGTATCGGACCATCACTATTCCAAATACATTTCCACTAGTTCAAACAATCTGTCCATTCACCTTTAACACAGAGAGTTACTACAATGTAAATTTTTTTGTAAAATATGAGGCACGTCTTTGTACATAGTTGTATAAACTTTTGTAAATTTTGAAAAATTTCTCTTCTAAAATTATTAGTTTGTAATGTTAAAAGGATTTTGATTGCAGTGAACAGTACAGAAGTCTCAGTGGTCTAGAGGTAAGATGCGTAGGTTCTACGAGCGGGCAGAGTGGTTCAATGGTTACCACCTCCAAATTTTTTTTCAAAATAATTTAGTGTAAGCGTCCTTTATTCAAAAGTTTCAGTGTTATTTATGAAGTACAGTGAGCATATAAATTTATTTTTTTTCCTTATTAAAACTACAACTACAAGGTTATTCCTTGTAACTTTACAAACATATACTTTGTATTTTATTACAAGGCCAACTACTGTAGTTTTACAAGGAATTTCTTTGGCAACTGGGTTTCCAAAGATTTTCTTTGTAAAAGTATACAAAACATTTTTTTACAGTGTATGAGGTTCTGTTTAACGTCTGGTACTTTCAGGTTAGCAAAAAATATACAGACGAGAAAATAGTTAAACAATTGTGTGTAGATAAACATTTTCATTTACAGCAATAAAATAATGTAAATTATATTTGCTGGATTATCTTCCCCTGGTCTTTCTTTCTATCTTTGCTCTAAAGTAACCGAGGGGTACCTAGCCCCCTAGCTGTATCCCTGTATGATGCAAACACTCCCTCCTTACCCTCAAGAACGTTATAACAAAGTTTCCAAATGAAATAATTCACAAACACACATTCAGTATTTTCCGACAAGTGTTCGGGTATTTCCGACACAATTAAGGCAACTCAAGTCACACAACCCATCGTGCCGCCAAGTTGAACTAATCTCTGGTAGGCTAACTTAAACTCGCTGTGTTGTTGGTGGAACACACCTCTAACATAAATTCAGGTTTAGCTCTTCATTTAGTTTTGTTAATTTCGCTTTGCAGCAATGTTAAACTTCGTTGGTGAAACTGGCCCTAAAACTGTAGAATTATGAAACATTAAATCGCTTAGGTCTATCAGGTATTTACGTAAGTTTCATTCCTATTCAGAAATAATCTCAATATCTTCACCCGTCTAACAGATACAGTCGATTAAGGGGGCTGGGGAAGGAGCTCACTGTAGAATACTAAATTTTTAACTAATTTTCATGTTTGTACAATATATGATTTACTTTATAGACACATATTGTAAAGAGGCAGATCAACCCCAAATTTGTAAAAATGGTTTAATACAAGAGACGAAAAACATCTGACTTAGAGATATGAAATAATTTCACAATGAAGAAGCGTGTCACAGGTCATATAAAAATATTTATAAAACAATTGCAGTGAAATTTTTTTTTTGTTTCATGAAACACTTGTTGAATTTGAAATAGAAAATTCCCGAAATTCGGCCATTCCTTTTTAATACGGAAAATGTCAATGCCGTTTTTTTATACATCTTATATACTGTTCTTCAGTGTGAATTAATTAGTTTCTGTAAGTCAGTTGATTTTAGTTTCTTGTATAAAACAATTACGCAACTTTGTGACTAGACATTCCACTGAACAAAAACTGCGACAACAAGAACATTTTCATTACTATAAAAATAGTCACAATGAATATCTACAAAACAAACCATATCTCATACAAAAACAAAAATTACTAAAACAGTTAAAATTTTTGTGGTAACTCCCCCCTTTGTTAAAAACCACACTGTTTTATACGTCATTAGAGGAGGAATTTCGAAAAGTCCTGCAACTGCTGTTTTGGGGTATTGGTAAGCTTGATTTTGAAACAACAATTAATTTTATATCACAATTGGTTTAAAAGTCATCGGAAATTAAATTTTACAGCTTTACTACCTTAATTTTTAAAATTAAAAAAAAGTAATACACATTTTTGTAAGATTTTTGCTGTATTAAAAAAAACCTTGATATCTCAACTGGTCTGAGCACTACGTATTTATGTTTAATGGAAAAACATATTTCACCACATTTCACTGACTAGGCCTAACCGTAATTTTCAAATTTTGAAAAATAAAGAAAAAAACCTTACTTGGTGTCTAAAGTGTAAGGGAAAGCCCTTTTCAAAATTTAACATATCTAGGTCCAGAGGTTTGGACTGTGCTTTGACAAGTGTATGAAGTGTGTCAGTGGGGCTCTTCATTTTATATAAGGAGATTACGTATGTAGTGTCAAAGTAAATTACACAAAATTAACAAGAAAACATTAAAATATTTTTTCATGGTTATACGCCACTGCAACAAAAGAAAAAATGTACGGAGGTATGTAGAAATGCTTATGGAGTTTCAAAGCAATTTTGTAGTCAGCATTAAATTTTTTATAATGTAGGTATGAAATTTACTAGGTTTAGTAATGTGTCGTTCTTTCGTTGGTTTATCAAGGCTGTCAAATAAGTAACTTATTCAGCAGAAGAATGAGAATGTGCATAAAATACCATATTAGGTAAAATTTTAACAAAACATAAAATGTATACCATTTGTAAAACACAATGAAAATTATAATTTACTATTGAAACATGTGTAAATGAATACCTATAAAATATTTTGCGAGCATGAAACTCGCTCAAACTAATCAAATCACTATGCAAAAAAAAAAAAAACTGAATTCATTATTTTGCTGACTGCATCATATATAGCCTCCCGCTGTGAGCGAGGTGACCAAGGTTCGATTCCTAGCGGGGTCGGTCCCCGGACTTTTGCATATAAGAATCGTGCCGTATGATGCCGTTGGTCGGCGGATTTTCTCTGGGATCATCTGATTCCCCCACCCTACATTCCGGCGCCCCTCCATATTCACATCACGTCACTCCTCACCAGCACTGAAGACCTAGATGTTATTGCTGGCCAAAAAAAAATCTCTTTACAAAGAGGAAATTACTTTCCAATAAGAGGCTGAATAGAAAATACAGAAAGTTGTTTAAACCAATTACATCACAGAGAAAACACCGGAATTTGAATTAAAACAATTTTTAAAAATCTTTGCAACCTTCTAAGAGTGTTCAAAGGTGACTTTATAAATAAGGCTTAGCCATCGAAAGTTAAAGTTTGCTATGGGTTTGATAGACTGATAACATTTTAGGAGGCTGTTGATTGGCGGGTCATTCCATGGAAAATCACCCAAATTCAATTATTTTGGTTGCTGACCCATTTTGAAAAAATTTGAAATTTTGTCACACATAATGTACATATTTTAACAGTGCAAACCCAAAGTTATTGATTTTTATCTGCCCTCATTTTTATTTTACAGAACAAAATGGCCGGTACCGTGTACCAAAATTTACATTTTCAAGGGTTTTTGTATTGTTTAATATCTTGATATCCATAAAAGATACAAAGTCATGTGTTATCTCATTGCAAAGAGGAGACTGAGGGCTATAAATAATGCTAGTAAAAATAAACAGAATGATGTTTTTATGTTTTCATATATAGATATAAAA